>CAJVPT010000725.1:0-26420 GCA_910592055.1 Acaulospora colombiana | reverse complement strand
TTTTATTATTAAAATTAATGAAATTATTTTTGTTTTATAAATTTTCAAAAATTTTGAAAGATTTTCAGAGTTTTTTTCGAAAATTTCCAGAAAATTTTTAATAGGTGGAGATCTCTGAAGTTCTCCATCAAAAAAATTCCTAATGTTTTATATCTGAGTTGTTGTTGGGTTCATGTGTGAAAAATTTTATCTGTGCCTCTGGGTTGATATTGTTGAACTTTAAATAATTGTTAATGAACTGTTGGGTGGTTGTTTAGATCTCTTGGAACTATAATGGTTCTTTTTATTTGTTGGTTTTATTGTATAAGGCTCCTACTTGATGCCATTAGAGAACTTTGTATAATAGGTATTGAGTAGCTATTCTATCCAAATTATATTGTATGTTTTCAAACCTTTCCTTATTCTGTTATATGTTGGAGAATTAGTGATATCTTCGATGTATGTTAGGTTATATGTTTATGAATTTATTTCAGTGTACTAATATATTGTTATATTTTGCGATTGTATCTCTCTAAGAAGATCTTGCAAGAAGTTTGAACATATGGATGGACTTTGAGATATTGTTTGAAGACATCTAGTTTTTGCCATGCAGCCTATTGAAGTTGTTGTGCATGCAGTCTTATTATTTGTCCAGCTATGTTGACACTGTTATAGAGTTCTTATATATTATTGCAGTTTTTCTGCATTTGACGGGTGCATGTTTCCATAATGCTGTATGAGGTGCTTAGATGAAGTATGGCCTTGAAGGTGGAGGATGCCAGCTGGACTCTTTTCCTGAAGCTGGTTCTAATTTTTCTATTGATCCAATTGGTTTCATATACTGATAGTATGTGATTCATTAGTAGGTATTCAATGGATGGGAAGAGAACGTAATTAATAATATATGCGTACATCTTGTCTGTGATGTTTTTCTAGGTGATGGCTTTACTAATCCTACATGCTTTTTTCTTGATGAGCTCATGTTGTGATTTTTTTTCTTTGTTTCATTCATACTAGACTCCAAGCCTGTGTTTTTGATATCAGTACAATGGTATGGTTTTGAAAGAGGAGGTCTTCTTGTGGTGCATTCAATATTAGCAGTTCAAATTTGACTGGATTGACTGTGATTTTATTGATATTATAGAATGATGAGCAAACCCTTGTAGTTTCTTTAGCTGTTCTCTGTTTTAAGTGATAATGGTGATGTTATCTATGTAAGTAGCAATTGAGATATTGATTTTTGTTGAGCTTTCATTATCAAGATTGGGTCTCTGGCTTTTTATTTAATACCCTTTCATATTACTGATTGCGGTGATTAAAGGATTATATTATATTCACTATAGTAGAGTGATATTGTGTCACTCTGGTCGATGCCTTCCTCCACTTTGTATGGTTCCATGAGTCCAAAGTAGATTATGACTTTGTTCAATCTGTCTACAAAACAGTCTGTGATGATGCTGATGAGCTTGTTGGGAATCTTTATATACTGTAATGCAATTACTAGTCTTTGTGTGTTAACAGAGTCATAGATCTTGCTCATATCCTGAAAGAGTATGTGGCATGGTTTGTTTCTTTCTCTTATATCTTCCAGTATCTGATTTATAATTGTTATTGATTTACATGTGCTGTTTCCAGGAAGAGTAGCTCAATTGTTTTCTGATAGAATTGAGTGAGTGCTAAGGATCTTTGTCAGTCTATTATTAATAATTTTTGCGAACGTCTTTTTGATGGATTCAAGAAGTGTTATTGACCTTATGATATTAATGTTATGATACTATTTCTTAGGTTTTGGGATTGGATAAATGGTACCTTGTTTCCATTCCTTTGGTAACTTTTCATAGGCTAGAATATTGTTGAACATGGTTGTTAAATATTTGATTGTTGATATGTTGATGTGTTTGAATACAATGTATGAAATGCTTGATGGTCCGGGGCTGATTTGTTACTGGTATTATGATGACTTCTTTGTCTTCTGCTATGGTGATAGGTGTCATTGTAGGTTTGTACCATTCAGATTTGATCTCGTGGATAGATTGGTACACTTGCTGCCATATATTATCTTTGTTCTTTTATTTCTGTTGGATTGTACACAGGTATTTTTTTAGATCCTACTTCTTTGATCAGCTTGGTTGTAATGATACTTCTTTTGGGATTGTCTAGCACTAATATGATTATTCATTTTTTGTCTGAATTGTATCATTGGTTTTTCCTTTGCATACAATGATAATGTTGTCTTTATTTTTTTTTCTGATTTCTGTCTTCCTTACGGCCTTTTCTGCCTTGATTAGTTTTTCTATCTCTTCAATGGCTTCTTTTTTTGTATTGTCTGGTGACTATATTTGTATAAAAACTTTGTATTTGATAGCATTATATAATATTTTTATTTTTTCAGTATCTCTTTTTTGTTGGGGTTTGTATTGTAGGAGGATTTGTTTGTGATATTGATTCAGTTGCATAAGGAGAATGGGTCTTGTGATGCTCTGACGCTTGGATCTGTTTCTCTGTTTTTTATGGTATCTTGGAATATATTTTTTAGCTGCTTTGAGAATGGTCTATCTAAATCTATTTCATTGTTTATCTATATTTAAATGGTTGTTTTCACTGATATCTGTTATCTTTGTTATGTTCATGTCTATGTCACTTGCGCAGGATTCTCATTGTTCTTGTATAGTCTGTTTCTATAGTAACCTGAGTTGGAGTTTGAGTGTTGTTGGTACTTGCTTTTTGATTCTATTTGTCAGCTCTCAATGTATGTAATCTGAGCATTATGGTTTGTTGATATGTCTAGCTGATCAGAGATAAAGGCATCTATTGTACATCATGTCAAATGAGAGCTTGTTCAAATCATATCTATTCTGTTTGTGATATGTTGCAATGTATTTGTGGAGGGACGTGCCATGTGTACTCTCTGCCTTGGAAATTGTCATGTCTATATGAATCCATCATATCTAATTTATTTAGTTATTGGCAGAAACAGTTTGTTCAATCTTTGTGTATCTTCTTGGTTATACTTATTTGATTTAATTTATAAGAGTGGTTGCAGTTGAAATCACCTCCTATGATGATGAGCCAATTGTCATAGTTTCGTTGCTTGATCCACTTGATAATTTGTTTCTGTATTTCTTTCTTGAGTTTTTTTGTGTTGGCAGATATATATATTCCTATTATTCTACAAAAGTTCTTGTTGGATAATACAATATCAATGCATATGGCTCTAAATTGGAACTTTTGCATTTGAATTATCCTATCTGAGAAAGGCTTCTTAATAACAATACTGACTTCCACTCTGATAGATCTGTCTCCTGTCTACTATGTGGCATGTGTTGATGTTTTTCAGATCTTTGTTTCCTTGTTTGTTCCGTTAGTCTCTGTGGAGATAATAATATTTCAATTGTTGATTTGCCATGTTGTGAACCAGGTTTTTCTTTTTAATTGATTATTGAGACCCTTGCAATTGAATGTGACTATGGTCCAATATGGTTGGCTGGTGATTCTGTTTCTTGTGTTGTATTGTATTTCTAGAGTGTGATGTTCATGCTATACTTGTTCTAAGTCACAAAGTTTATTCATGCTTGTTAACTTATGAGAGTTCAATTGACTATTGTCTGTTGTTTGTTCTTGTAGTGTTGAGTTGTAGTGTGTATAGTTGTCCTAGAGTGTGAGTGAGTTGAGAGTGTTTTTTAATTATTTGTCATGGTTGTCTGTATTTTGTTGTTGATATAAAGGTTAATAAATGAATTTTTTTGATGTTGGAGTGTTGCTTGTTATATTACCTATGTTAATATTTGATGGAGGGAGGGGGTGGTTTGTACCTGTCAGGATCATATTAGTAATTGTGGAGACAAGAGCATTTATTATTCAGTCCATATTGCCGATAGAACTGTGTAACCATTGTTGTTGTTGTTGTATGTTGTTCAGGTTTGATGAGTATTGAAGGATGGGTTTGCTATTGTCGCAGTTTTGATTTTGGTCTTCTTTTATCTCTTCTATGTTATTGTAACAATATTGTTCTAAGCTATCTATTCTTTCAACAAGGTTATACAGAGCTTGCTTGATTGTCTTGAGTTCATATTAGATTTCAGCCAGCATATTTGCTATATCCTGAGTATGGTCATATTAAGTGTTTGAAGGTTGTTGTCGAGATGTTCTGTTTTTACTGATGATGTGTATAATCCTGAAATGATTGTGATCTTTCTTAGAGGTGGGTTTACTAATTTGTGGATAGGTACTAAATTTGCTGGTCTGAAATATTGATACAACTTTTCAAATTTGTCTGCTTGTTTGTGATTGAAATCTTTCCACTGTTCCTTTCTCTCTTTAATGGTGCAGTTTGCCATCTGGTGTTGTGGGCTGTCACAGATAGTGCATAGCTTGGTATTGAATAGTTTGCATTCGAGGACTGTTTCTTCTAGCATGAAGGTTTTGGTAAGTACTTGCTATAGTGTGTTTTCATTTCTGAAACTGAGAACTGCATATTTTTTGAGTTTGTATTATAAAAAGTGAAGGATATAACAAGTTTTTGCCCTTGTTTTTTGGCAGATAAGTTTGAGATTGAAGCATTTGTGTTGAATGGGAGGTTTGTGAGTTTAAGGGAATAATTGCACAGTTTTTCATTTATTCAAGTCCCATTCTGTATTGAATATTCTTACCAAATGTACTTTGATTAGGTTGTTCCATTGGTCCAGGAATTGAAATTTATCTTCTTTATTGGTGAATATAATTGTTACGGATTGCCACATGTTTCTGGTTATTATCTTTATATTGTTGATCTGTCTGAATTTGATAAAAGTTTGTTGTACATTATGAGCCTAGTGTTCAGGGAATATCCTAAACTCTGATGCTGCATTTCTTATTGAGCCTGTGTATAGTTTTTTCCATATATGATAAATGGAGATTGTCTATGTTTGGTAAGATAAGGTTGCTTGCATCATCTACTGCTTGTTGATCTCTGAATATGGTAATTATGTAGTATTTATCTTTACGGCATTTATTTTGAATTAGAAGAAGTCCTTCTGAAGAGTTCAAGGCTTTTGTGATATATAGTATTTTTTTGTAAGTTGTTTCACCAAGGTTTAGTGAAGCTTTCACTCTAAGCTTGATTCTTTCCTATTCAAATTTGTGTCTAAGATCGAATAGTGACCTAGGTTTTGGTCTGGAACTGGGTGTATATGTCGGTGGTCTTTTATTTTTTTCTTTGCTATTATCAACAATATACCAATTATCTTTTGTTTCTGAAAGTTCCTTGTTAAGGTTCATATTAATGTCAGAATTGTCTAACCTTGCTATATGTTGTGCCTGAAGTTTCATATTGGTGCCTGCCTATTCAGTAACAGCTGATAGTTGAGGTTGCTCTCATTCAACTTGCTCATTCCATGAGTTGAAGCTACTTTTATTGTCTTCATTGCTACTTGTTGCTATCATGGTGTTGGTTATATGATTCTGTTTAAGGGTAGGGATATTTTTGGAGGAAGAGGGTTGTTTCTTGTTTTTACTTTCACTTTGAGTTATTATTATGTGTTGCTTTTTAGGTGACTGTTCTTTGTTCCTTTTGATGAGAGTGGCCTTATCCTTGGATATCTTGTCTATGTTATAGTTTGGCTTACTGATAGCATATTATTGTCTCTTAAGTTTTTCCATGTTCTGTTTCTTTTTAACATTTTGTTATCTGGATATTGCTGTGCCACAAGTGAATGGAGAAGAAATGACTAAATAAAAATATTTTAATATTTAAAAAAAACAATAAACTATATGATTTTTTTTTTTTTTTAATCTCTGTTAGGTTAATTATGTATGCTTTATTAAACATTAGTATATTATACATATAAAATGAATTTCTAAAGTTAAATCTCCAATTAGCTTACTCGTCTTGGTTATTACCACTCTAAGTATAACTTCAGAAGTAATTTATGCTCCATTAGTAGCTTAGGTGAAAACCCTTTCAACTACTAATTTTATTGCCTGCAGTTTACTACTGCAAAAATAATAAACTATATGATCTATAATATAATATATATATTATACTATATATTTTATATAAATAATTAAAAATAAAAAAGTAAAAAAAATCTTACAAATCATATAAAAAAGAGAAGAAAGTATAATCTATATTTTAATTAATCTATTTATAGCATTAATAGAAATAATAGTTATGAGCTATTAAATAAATATTGTAATAAAATAATATAGAAACAAATAATTTAAAAGTAATAATTTATTCAGAATTATATACAATATAATTTTAGATAGTATTATAGCAAAAATATTAGGAAGATAAAAAAACTCTTTTTATAGATTTACAATTTTTTTAAAAAAATTTTTTTTTTTGATAATTTTCTTGAAAAACTTATAAAAATATTTTTAACCAAGCAACAAAGCTATACAAATTTTAAAAAAATAGAATAAAAGATACTTTTCAAGATTAGTATTAAAAGAAAGAAATATTTTTTATTACAAGTCCTATATTTGATTTATAAAACTTTTGAGAGAAAAGAAAAAGTTATAAAAAGCCTAAATTACAGTAAGACTATAAGATCCAATATCAATTCTTCAAGTTTCTAACCAGGCTAGTATAGAGTAAATATCTTTTTAGATATTATAAGGAACCTTACAAAAAATAGTCAGAATCAGTAAACCAATTACAACTTAAAGTTTATAAAACTCAAATATTAGAAATTTAGAACAATAGTTATAAGAATACCAGATATACATAAATAGCAATATATATATATTTTTTTAATCTGCCATCAAGCTGACATACATAAATAGCAATATATAAATATATTATATCATACAAATATATATATATTTTTCTTATTTAAGAAACTTGAAAAAAACAAAAACTAAATACAAAAATATCAGTTTTTGTATATCTGATTAACAACATAATAGTAGTTCAAAATAGTAATAACATATGAAGAAAAATAAAACAAACTTGATTATAATTAACATATTCAGATATAAACAATACAATAAACAAATAAATAAATAATAATGTATCTTATTTTAAACAAAATCATATATTAATTAATACATATTATATGACATTATGATAATCAAAAACAAAAAATAATCTAAATTCCAAAGTGATAGATCTCAAAATTTTAGCAAAGGAATATATATTATGGCAATATATTTTTACTTTCTGGAAAAAAGAACAAAGTAAAAGAGAAGATCTCAAAACACCTATACTAGAAGAAAAAGGATATAATATATTTATAAATAAATTAGTAAATCATTCATCAAGTTCTATTTAAAAGAAGGTTATGATAACTGAAAGTATTCTAATAGACGTTTAACTATCTTTTACAGAATATAAAGAAGAAATATCTATTAAGAAAATAATAATAAAGGATAGGAAAATAGCAAAACAAACTGAAACTAAAATAGAAAGATTAAAAAAAACACTATAAAGAAATTGTATTATCAATAATATTTCTTATAATACAAGAAAAAGAACTCAAAGTTTTATAATAAATCTATTCTTTATTAAACAAAAAGGTTTAATCAAGATAAAAGTGCTTTAGGTAACATTATCAGAAGAAACTAATGAAAAAGAAATCAAGTATCTTAAAGGAGCACTAAGGATTTTGTTTTTTTTTTAATTGGCTCACCTTTACTTTATTTAGTGAAAAGATTTGTTATTTGTATGATTATATTTACAACTTTATATATCTTGATTATAACAACTCTTCCTGCTAATCCTCTGACCATACACAAAAAAGATGTTCACAAGAAGTTTTAATACTTCTATGCTAATAAAGTCTTACTACTCTCTTTAAACCAACTTAAAGAGTACTCTCAGAACTCCCTCCCTTCCTCTCCCTCTTGTCTACAATCTCCTTTGAACAAACTGAATTCTCGTGGCTTGCAAAGTTTAACTCCCACCTTTACTACCTATAGCAAGAAAGTTCTTAAAGGAAAAAGGATCAACAGTGAAGTACCTTTCACCTCTTAGTTATGATAGAGATAATAGAGATTAAAAACTAGTCAAAGGACTCAACTTTTTACCCTTTAACTAGTATTGTGACCTCTCAGAGCTACCTTTTTCATGGCTTTCTGGGGAATTTTGCCTACACCAGCTTGACCCTGAAATTTCGGATAGCACAGATCTCACCAACTCTGATTGATTGATGCAAAACACATTGGACAAGATTGATAAACAAGCTCCTATTGGCCATCTCACGTGTCTGAATGCATTTCCTCAGCTCTATAAGAACCTGGGATCCATCATAAGTCATATTGTCTAGTGCAGGTGAATACAGAACATAGTACCAATACATCATTGGATACAAGAAAGGGTCTGTTCGACCATGGTAAAGGTCACAAGATGCTCGATTGATTTTTTTCCAAGTCAAAGTTGTCTATATCCTGATTGTATGTTAGGTAGGTTCCAACCTCTACTGTCCGGAAAGTCTAAATTAGAGAAAGCATGAAGCCATCAAGGATACTCAGTGATAAAGCTTATGTGCAAAGTAATTCAGGAAGTTTTCATCCTATCTTCAAAAAATCCTCAGCTGGAAGACTAGAAGGTTAACATCACTACACCAATCGAAACTCGAGTCCAAAAATGTCAGCAGTGATGTGTGAGCCGGCCGGAATGTCTGGAAAATCCTCATTGATCATTAGTACCAATGGTCACCAGCAGGGTATGTCGACTGCAAGACTAGGTGCTATCCTTCATATAAGGAATTAAATCTGAAATAAGATGCACAGATGGATAAGTATACCCATATTTAGATAGGAATGGGTTTAATTGACGATATACTGGAAGACTTTCAAGTTGATTATGTGAACACCAATATATCACCTGGGCCTTCTTGGCTACTTCCTCCCTATAAGCCTTGAAACTGTACAGTCTCCTCTTTGGCCTCCACCTTATTTCCGTAAAAGACTTAGTATAAGTTTTCTCCAGACCTTTCATGAGGGAAATTTGCACAAGACAGACACATGCCAAGAAACAAGACTAATACATTTTACATAACTGCCCAATTTTTCTTTTATTCTTTTATTTTTATTTATAACACTAGTACGCTTCAGTGATACTGGTTTTTCTTTGGAAAAAAAAAGGCAATAAGCCTTGAAGTAGCTTTAGAATAACTTTAGCTTATCATTATCTTTATCTTCACTGAATATACATCCATGTATTCACGCTTTGTACAATGTAAACTTGTAATTTGGGATTCAATAAAGTTAGGCATGAGCCCATCAAAAAAAATATATATATATATATATATATCTGATTATAAATAAAGTTATCTAAAGAAACTAATGTGACTTACTAATCACCCACTACGGAACCTAATATGTTAAGAGAAGTTAGTTAGTGTTTAAATTGTAAAAGAAGATAGAAAAGGAATTTGCATCACCATAAAAGAAATCATTCATGTAATAGTTTACAAGGTTGATATATTGATCTTTAATTGTTAGGTCTTTGAGTCTTTTTTCTAGTAATATTTTGGATTGGCCTTTGTTTTTGATATGTTTTTTGACTTGAGTTACAGTATACCATTTGCTTTTTTTCAAAAATTGGTTTGTAGACATCTTTTTATTCAGATTTTTTGGATGTGGTTTTTAAATAAGTTGATATATTTGTTTATAGTTTAATATACTATTACTTTGGATTCTATAAAGTCTAATATTAGAATGCTGAAGTCTTTTCTAATTATCCCTTTGATAAAGTCTTGTAAGAGGGATTTATACTCATGATTTCTAATTTGAATATTCTTTTGACAAGGGATATTGATAAGTTTGTTGTTTTAAAGTTTTTTAATAGATTAATAAGAGTGTTTTTGATAGTTTTTTTGTATATTTATGTATTAATATAGCATAGAAATGGGTGAATAGTAGTTTCTGTCTCTAAACACTTTATACAATAGTTATTCTTAAATATTTTAGAGTTTCTTCAATAAAGTTTACCAAGAGTGGGAAGTTCATTATTCCAGATATTGAATGTGAATCTCCTATTGTGTTGATCTTAAAAAATATCGTATCATGGTTTATGTTGCTGGGATTGATAAATTGAAATGTTCCTTGCCAGTCTATGATTGAGTTTTGAATTCAGTTAATCCAGCCTCTATTTCTTTTAAGTAATCTCTATTGTGTCAAATGTTTAATGTGAAATATTTGTTTACAGAAGATTTTATTGATATATCAATAATGTTGTCTCTTCACATTCCCATTGTATAAATGTGCTTGATATTTGGAAGGATATGTATCAACCTAGAACTAGATTTTATGTTAAGATAGTTAATTTTAGCTAGAGAGTCAGCAAGTTCATTTTCAATGATGCAATTGTGTGCTTTGACCTTGTATAGAAAGAATTGAATATTACATTAATTGCATTTATCTATTAGGAGTTATATGAGATATTAATTTTTTATTATTCTAACTATCTGCTATAGGGGACTGTTGAATACTTTATGTATAGTATAAATTGTAACTTGATTATCTATATAGATATTAATAAGTAAGTTTGAAGGAATGGTTAAAATTACTATAAATATTGTCATTAATTCTGTTTTGATAGAAAAAGAGGGGCCTTGTATTTGTTCTTTAAACTTATATTGATTATTTACTTTGTTTAAGAGTATCTATCTATAACCCATATATTGGTGATTATCAATACAGGTCATTGAGTCATCTGTATATAAGATGAAGTTATGTTTGTTGTTGTTGAAAGTAGAAATGTTGACTAGTTCATTTATAATTTTATCTTTTGTTGTGATGAGATTTTTCAAATCTTCTATAATATCTTATAATGGATTGATATAAATTTGAACTCTTGAGATACATGGAGTAGATTTATTGATGGAGAAGTTTATTCTGCTTTGTGAGCTGTAGACTGAAAGTTGAATTCTATAATATGGGTTATTATTCAAGGTGTTACTAAAATTCTTGTATTTGTATATCATTAAGACTTAATAGACTTGCTATATTGTCCTTAAGAATGAGTATGTATTTGTGATTGGTATTTTTTCATTAATAGAATAGCTATTATATGGGGTTAAAGAAAAGTTGTCTTGAATTTTTTTGTAGTGTGTATATAAAATCTTTTCATAAGTATTTTTTTTTTTTGTTTTTGTTTTTGTTCAATTGCTTCTGTTGAATAATGTGTAGTAATGATCCAATGTTTTCTTTTGGAAGTTATATTGATGTGTAAATATGGAATAGGTTCTGGAAGCTTTTGGAGTCAATGAGTTCTTCATCCAGTAATTGTTATAAGATGATAATTATTTCTGGATACTATTTTGAATTTGCAATATAGTAATTGTAATGATATCTAGGAATTATGTGCCAAGATAAAATTTTTGAACAGTCTTCATTTATTATTTGGTATATAAATAATAGATTATATTTGCACAAGTTGTTTCTAATTTGATTTGACCATTTTGTACCCATGTGTTGTTCTATTGTGTTTTCAATTTGTTTGATAGTAATAATGGATTTGGATGTACTGAATGTGATATCTAGTTTCATAAGCATTCATATTATATCATGAAAGAGATTGATATCTGATTTGTGAAGTGGTTTTGTCATGTGAGTGGTGATAGAAAAGAGTAACAAAAAGGAGTTTTGAAGCTCTTGTAGTTTAAAATGTATTATTTGTCCTGTTAAATTGAGGCTGTTAATTCTAGATAATATGTTTAATGCATAAAATTGGACTTGCTATTCAAAGAGATTGACAATATTATATTTAAATTTGTTGAATAGAATATTATTTAGTATAGATGTTGCTAAACCTACCTTGTTCTTGAAATAATGGTATATCTGTACCATAATTTGATTGCAAGTTGATTCATAAAGAACCATATTATTGAGTAAGTATTCTAGTCCTAAAATAAGAATATGATTTATAATGTATCTTGTTTATTTGTCAATAATCTTTTCAAATTCTATTAGGTTTACTATTTTGTTAACTGTCTTTTATAAGGTGTATTTAATAATTTTTATTGCCTTTTATATATTACCAGACTCCAATTATTTTCATTGGTATGTTGATTCTAATCCTTGAATGGTTTAACTATTAAATGATATGCCCATTTTCCTATCCTGTTGTGTACCATTTATTATTATTAGGCCAGATTTTGAGAAGTTAATCTGGATATCGTTTATATGAAAAAAAGTTTGTACAGTATTGATTATTTGTTGTAGGTCTTGTTGATTGTTTGAAAATCATATAGTGTCATTTATATAAGCACTGACTGTAATGTTTAGTGTTGAAGAGACCATCCATTATGGATATCTTTGCATTGTTTGGAGATTATGGTATAGCCTTAATAGGAGTTAAAAATTTTGAATAGTAGTGGGTTGTAAAAGATGTGTCAGAGTAGAGGGAAATAGTGTCTTCTTAATTAATCATATTCTCTATTTGATAAAGGTCTATAGGGCCAAATGGTATGAGGACAGTATTGTAATGAGAGTTGAAGAGATTTAACAATGTTTTTTAAATAGTCTATAGTATTTTTATTCTATTGAAAGCTCTTTCCAGCATATATAGAGAAATTGAGTTATAAGTTTTGCTTATATCCTGGTTGAGAATCCATGCTTGTTGAGAGTTTTGTTTTGCATGTTCAATTATATTTTGTAAAATATAGATAAGTTCTTGGATACTACTTTCTGGGAGAGCAATCTAGTTAAGAAGAGATAATATCTGATATTTTGCCAAGATAGTTATTAAACAGTCATTGATATATTTTATAAATATTTTTCTACATGTCTCTAAAAGAATTATGGATCTAGTTATTTTTATGTCATTGTTTCAAGGTTTGGGTTTTGGAATAGGATAAATTGTACCTATGTGCCATTCCTTGGATACTGTCCTTGTTACAAGTATATTATTGAACAGATCTGTTATGCATTGTATAGTAGTTGTGCCTAGTTTTTTGAAAACTATATATGTGATTTGTAAGGAACCTGGTGTTGATGCATTGTCTCTTATTTTGATGACCTTGGAAATCTCTGCTGTAGAGAAAGATTGTTAGCCTCATGAAACTATTTCTTTTTTATATGTGATTGAAGTGTGTATTCCTGAATCCATTCTGGTCAATTGTTTATGTCTTGTATTATTTGTTTTGCTATCCAGTTATGAAAATAAGATCTGATCAATCCTTTAATTTTGTTAGGTTCTGTGGTGACATTTATTTCAGGCTCTGTGATAATAAGTTTGTTTAATGTGATTTGTCAATAAGGTCTGTCAAGAATGGAATTGATCATGACTTTTTTGTTGCTAGTTATGAATACTATTTTTTTGTCAATTACTACTTTTATCTTTTGTTGTGATTTGTAGTTACTGATAATCTGATATGTGACTTTGTATTGAATAATTATTTGTCATAATTGTGTATACCATTCCATTAACTCAATGTGATATGGTGAGGTTGGGAATAATGAAAGTAGAAAGATATTGTATACTGAGAATTGATGGAAGTAAAATGATAATTAAGTATATTATAATTATAGTTTGTGGGATTATTAATAGTTCTTTGGCATACGTGTAGTAGTTTTTGTAATTGAAAAATTTTTTGTGACAGTGAAAATTGAATAGTTGTTTTACATAGTATTCTTTTCTTAAATTTGATCTTTTTGACATGTTTATGTAATACTTTAAGAATGTCATTTCTTAAACAGTTTCACTTTTCTTCTATTGAAATCTTGTTTTGTTCTATGCTTGCTATTCTTTAATTAACTTCTTGTTGAAATTTAGATCAGTTTTTCTCTGAAGTGTATTGCCAGTTGTATTTAGAACATATGTTGTTATAAATTTAAGAGAATGGAGTTGAGAATTGCCATATTTCCAGAAATAGATGGCTGCTATGTAATCATTAATAATTGTGAAACTTGTGTTTTAATCTATGAATACTATTTGTATATTCCAATCTTTGTGAGAAAATATCCAGATCTGGTCAATTTTGCTGCAATAGTTTCTAGAGTTTTTCTATAAAAACTCTTATTTATATAAGTTTATATATTAGAATGAGTTTATAAGGTTGTGATCTGATAAAAAAAGTGTAATTCTTTTTGTTTGGTTAATGGGATGTTTACTGTTTTTGTCAAGAAGAGGGTTATAGATCTTGTTAAAGTCCCCAACTATAATTATATATCATTTTTTTTGTAGTACTTCTCTGATTAGGTTTTTGCATATATTCTATATGTGTTGCCTGAGTTTGTTGTGAGAGTAGAGAATGCAAATACCAATTACACATACAAACTTTTTTCTTGTGAAGGCCATATCAAGAGAGAGTATTATACCTGGTGTGTCATATACTTTGAATATCCTGGAGGCAAGGTCTAGAGTGATACTGATTGTTATGCCTTATCCAAAAATAGATATATTATGAGATTATTATATCTTGTAAATATTAGATTGCCAGTAAAGTAATTCTTTAGGATTTCTATTTATCTTGGTTGTGATTATTATATCCTATGAATTATCTGTGCAGTATTGAAACCATAGTTGTCTTTTAGCCTCCAGGAATAAATCCTGTAAATTTCTGATACAAATTTTCTATAATTGTTTGTTGTGTTGATTGTGTGTTGAATTTATTTGTTGAGAAAAAGCTTGTTAATAATGTTTTTATATTTTGTTCATTGTTGTGATTACTTATTGATTGAAGATAGATAAAGGAATTATGTTTATTGTGAATATAGAGTTTATTATAGTGGGTATTTGTTATTAATATACTGCTACAATTTATGAGATAGAAAATTCAATCTTGTCCATTTTGTGTTCTAGATTTTGTTGTATTTGTCTGATATCCTGAGCTGAATTAATGGCTCTATATTCCTATAATGTGTTAGATAAGATGCTTTGTGTATTATCATTTTCTATAGTTTGATTGTATCGTATGGAACATTGAAAATCAAAATATAAAAATTATTTATAACTTAATAAATACTAAATAAAATTAAATAAAATTTTAAATATATATTCTTGAATACTTATGAAATAAAATTATTTATAACTTATAAATATATTACATTATTCTTTTTTCTTAAAAAAAATTATATTTATAAAAAAATTTAAATTTAAAATTAGTTATAGTAAATTATATATATAAATTTATTATAATTTAATATAAAAAATTATATACAAAATTATGAAAAATTATTTTAAATATAAAATTAATAAAATTATTTATAACTAATTTTTTTAATAATTATATATTTTTATTTTTTTGGTTTAATTTTTTTTTATATATTTGTAGCTAGGTTAGATTGTTAGTTTATTAATTAATTGAAAATATAAGTATATTTTCATTTGAGTAGCATGATACAGTACATACTACAGCTAAACTATTATCATAATATAACTAACTCATTATAAGTATAATAGTCTATAAGTTCAGCCTTTGGGACAATATTTTACTCTACAATATCTTTGGGTAAAGATCCTTCTAGTCCACTACATCATTGCTAGCAGGTTGCTATTGCCACATGTCAATCCAAGCCACTGAAATGCAGGAAACTACAAAAGAATAGGTTGAAAAAAAGGTTGAGGGATATCTAAAAATGTCTAAGTAGATCACAAGAAAATAAAAAGGTAATAATTAAAAAAAATATTTTTAGCTTTTTTCAAAGACCTGCTTTTTAAGACTTTTCTCAATAAGAAATGCATGATTTGGATATCTTTTTTTTTCTTGACCATCTGAGAAATTTATCTATTCTTGATCTTGATTTCCTTCTTGTATACTATCTGAGGAGACTTATTACCTAATGGGAGCCTTTATTTCTAGGATACACTTGGTCCCAACTTTCTTTAGACAATGATTTTTTATTTACCTGTGATAGATAGGTAATTTATGATGGACTCAGGTTCTTATGTGTCCTAGTAGAAACTGGATTATATTGTTTTAATATGATATCTTCTAGTAGCCATACCTAGTTAAAGAAAATTTACTGGTATATATCTTTCATTGTGCAAAATAGTCATTCTCCAAAGATCTTTTTGCCTCACAATAGTATAAGGATATCAGAAGAGTAGTGGAAATTCTTGTCAATTGTGATATACTTTAACAACTTTTGGAGAAATACCTTCTCAATTATAACCAAAGAATTGAAGCTTAGCATAAACTAGAGACCATTTAATCTTATTACCTAATTAGGATAAAAAGAAGACCTTGGTCTTGAACTTTGCTTGACCAGAATAATAGGAGAAAAAAACTTCAACTTGAACAAATAGTAGCTTTTTCACCACCTGAAAACTTGTTGCTTGTATCTTATTGGTCTTATGAAACTTGATTTATAGGTTAATTTAATTGAAAGAGTGGATAGATATGAGATATCAATCAACTCTTTCAATCACCAATAATGTCATCAGAATACATGGGATGACCAGTAGGGGCTTGTTTACATTCAGTTACTAATGTGTTTCATGTCAGTCAATCAAAAGCCTGGTGACCTTGTGCTATTATAAATTCAGAGTTAAACTGAGATAAGCAAAATCTCTCAAGGGAAATTGTGAAAAACAGTAAACACTTTAAGAGAGATAGAAAAGCTTGAGAAGATAAATAATAAGCTTTCCCTTGTTAACAAAATCCTATTTTTATCACTTCAGCTATATAAGATGACACTTCACTTGTCAGTTATTTTACTTCCTAGAATCTTCTTGCCCTTAGTAGTGGAAATATATACTTGGATCTTTTTAGGTCACTAGAGACTCTAGTTTTTATTCAAAGAAGTTTATAAACAAGTAAGAGAGAATAAGAGAGATACATGAAGACAAGCTTCATATTGTTTTAATGAAAGTATAAAGACTTTATTAGCAAGGAAGTATAAAACTTCTTGTAAACATCTTTTTTGTGTATAGTCAGAGGATCAGTAGAAAGAGTTTTTTTTTTCATTCTTTTGTTTTAAAAAATAATATATTAACTTTTTATAATATTTAATTAAATTTTGATAAAGTTGTATATAAAAACTATTTTAAATATATCTAAATTTATTTTTTTAGATTAAAATTTGAACTCTCAAAAAAACTTTTTTTCGTAAATATTTATTTAAAAAATTTTATATTTTATATTTTTTTGTTCTTATAAATAATATTTTAAATTTTTATATTATTTCAATAAATTTTAATTAAATTTATATATAACTAATTAAATATTATCAATATTTTTCAATTTTCAATGTCCTATACTATAACTTGTGATTTCCAAGTCTTCCTCAATTTTATTGTTGAAACAGTCTTGTAATTCATCTTCAATATGATCTATTCTGTTATTGACTTCCTATAATTATTGTTGAATAGATTTGATTTTTTGTATCAATTATTATAGTAGTAAGAAGATGTCTTGTGATAATATTTAGGTGATATTGATGTTTATAGAGGTGTTTGTTAATTTGATAGTGCTTTTTTCTTTTACTATATCTGCAAATGATATTTTGTTGATGTTGAGTATTTAGATTACCTTGAGATGTTAAATGTGTCAGTAAGTTTTTATCTTTTATAAAAATGACCAAATTTCTTGACATTTGCTGTTTTTAAGTAACTATTTGCTTTTTTCTATTTTTAATTGAGCATTCTTTTGTCTGATAATTGTTATTGAAGCAAATGTTGCATATTTGGATTTTTGGATTATTCCAACATAATTCAATATTGCTAAGAAATAGATTAGCATTGAGTGCTTTTGTTATGGATTCTTTATTCTGAAAATCCAGAATTGTGAATCATTTTTTTTTGTAGTTGATAAAGCATGAAATGTAGCATATTTGTGTTTTAATGTTTAAAATAAGTTCTGAAAGATCACAAGCAGTAGTGTTGGGTAGAAAATTAATTAGTTTTAGGATAAATTTGTTTCTATCTTCTTTGATTTGATATGTATTTAAGAAGAGAAAGATATATAGTAGGTCTCTTTAAAAAGAGATGAATCATTGTTTACTAATCTTGTCATAGTCCTATTGATTTTGGAATTCTATATAGTTTGATTGCCACTTACTGATTGTTTGCATTTTGATAGATCTAATTTCATTATATTTAGAGAAGGCTGCTTGTAGATCTGTATAGGAGACATTAAGTAGAATATCTCATGCTTATATAGTTTTGTTTTTTGCTTTGATATTATTGTAGACTAGTACTTCTTACATTTGTAAGGTTGTGTTTTCATTAATAACTAAGTTTTTTTCTCTATCTACCGTAAACCACTGCATACAATACCCCGGGTATTAATCAATTTACCTCATGATAAATTGATTAGTACCCAGGAAGATATTCTACTAAAAGGGGGGGTAGTATAAATGGTGGGATATTTAGTATTTCTCACTTGCCTATTCATACTGCAATTTTATTGGCTCTAGCTTAATATACCCGGGTAGTAATCATTTATTGAGTAACAATTTTCTTGAATACTACCGGGTATTATTTAAGGGGGGATATTATTTTAGGGGAGTATTGTATACAGTGGTTTATGTTACATCTTTTTTGTCTCTAAATAATGCAATAATATTTTTGTTGTTTTATGTTTTGTATATTCTAATAAATAAAATGAATAAGGTGTTTTTGGAGAAATTTAACTTTGTTACTTTTATTTTTATCAGAAACATTTTTCATTGAGATAAACATCTTGTATCTTTTCCTGTCATATTTCATTTGTCAATCTGTGGATCTAGTTTTAGTTCTAGATATTGTATAATTAGACCTGGTGTTATTGTATAGATCTTGAATAGACTCAACCTCTTCAAACCAGGCATTTGCTAGACTGTTTTCTGATCTGAAAGTTCTTGGAGTTGAAGGTATACTGTTATATTCAGCTTTTAATATTTGAGTGTTATGGATGTTGAACATGCTTGAGAGTAAATTTAGGTTTGTGAAATTGTTTTGAGAGGATGAAGATATGTTTAGCATATGGTTTGATATATTTTGTGTGTTATTTATGTTGTTGTTATAGTTGAAGAATGTGTTAGACATATTTGTGTATTATTTCTATATTTGTTGTTATTGTTTTTGTTGAAAAGATTGTTGTTGTTTTGTAATAGTACTATATTATGAAACTTGAAGAAGGTAGTGTTTTTGACTGTTATTTGTTTTTTATTCAAGTCCATAATATTGACTGAAGTGTTTGTTTGTATTTATTCTGATAAGTTTATGTTATTAAAGAGGTATTGCTATTGTTGTTTATTTCTTATTAATATTGTCTTTGGAGATATGTTGAATATAAACTCTTTGACAAGAAGATCCAAAAGTATAGAAACAAAAAATTGTCTTAAAAGAAAATTTTCAAAAATTGGAGAATAAATAGAAAAGAGTTTTTTTTTTTTTGAAAAGAGCACTAAGAACTAAGAATATTCAAGATAATAAATCCTTTTAAAACTAAATTTATCAATAATAATTACTGGATTATGTTTGGCTTTAATAAAGAAAAGAATATAACAAGGTATTTAAAATCTATCTTTATAATTAGAAAGTTGATAAAAAATAAGAGTATACAATCAACTTTTCAGAGATATGCTTAAAACAAAAAATTTTCAAGCCAAAAAACTTCTTTTTAATTAAAAATAAATCTAAATATATTATTTTAGTAGATATATAGTAAATCACAAATATAACAAACTTCTAATTAAATAAACAATAGAAAAATATAAATAGTCAATTTTTATAAATATCAAATCTCATTTCATCAGAAAAGATTTAGAATCCATCTCTATACACATTGAGAACATATCTATTTGAATTAAAGTTGGGTAATCAAAATAAGATCTAATTAGGTGTAATCTATAATAATCAATTAGAGGATAAAAAAGTTACTCAAATACTAAAAGAAAAAAATGATGCTCTTTGAAACTTTATGGAATTGATAAAATATCTATTAAATTAATAAATGAAATACTAAGTTATACAAAGACTAAAACCTTTTATACTATATGTTAAAAAATAAGACCATCTTGATTTTAAAAAGCTATATAGTAGTTTATTTTAAAAATGAAAAAAACTTAAGAGTTACTTCAATATCAAATTAAAGTTATAATCAAAAACTTGAATAAAATATAAAAAATCACTATAACAATAGAACATCAGTGAATTTTATCAGTTTAGAAAATCTAATTATAGCAATTAAAGGAAATAACAAACAAGAATACAAAAATCAAGAAAAAAAAGTGAAATTTATTTTGAGATAAATAGAAAATAAACATGATGTTATATAAAACTAATAATAGTTACTAGTCAAGAACCAGTAAACAAATAGTAAGACTTGTCTTTACAACTACTGATAGCAATAAAGAAGCAATAAAATAAAGAAGAAACAGGATATTAAATTAAACTATACAAGATTAATTTGAAACCAACAATAAATTCTTAGATAAAAGATGACCATACAAACAAAAAATAAGATGTGAAACTAGAAACTGATAGTTAATTACTACTCAAGAGTCTAAAGTATTACAATTAAGCAAGATAATAGAAAGGCTTGGTAAAAAATTAAACAAACTAAAAAAAAGTTTACTAAAAAGATGAACCAACTATTTATAAAATATATATTAGTTCAACTATAGAAAAAAAGGGAATATTAATTTACTATTTCCAAAGTTAATATAAAGAACAAGGGCAAAATATAACAAACAAAAACAAAAATAACAAGAAGAAACAAAATGCTCAAAATCCAAATGGCTATTTGTAAAACAATCAAGATATTAATATATTTTTGCAAATAGAGAAAATTAAATTTTTAAACAATAATAAAAGAACAAAGCAGCCTATAGTGAAAGGCTAGAAGATTATATAAAAAAGCAAATAGTAAAAATATGAATACATTATATTAAAGATATATCTAAAAAAATTAAAACAATATAGCCTTGTTTAAGAAATTCAAGAACAAGGAATAGGTATAGTAAAATTATGTGAAACAAAGCTAACCAAAATCAAAGCAAGGTAGGCTTTTGGGAATCAAGATATTTATAAATACTTTTATAACTCTAATAAAATATTCTTTTTAAAGTATGTACTAATCTTCTAATTAGAAAAGACCTAAAAAAAATATAATATCTATAGAAGAAGTAAAGAAATATATAGTAACTGTTAACTTTCTTATATATAAAAATAAAGTCTGCTTTATACAAGTTTATATTTTTTTTGATTAAAAAGAATCAAAAAAAGTATAAAATACATGACAAGCTTTATTAAAAAAAGTATAGAAGTAATTTATATATAACAGTAATAAAGATTTTAATATGACATATAATTTAACTGAAGATAGCGTATAATTCTTTAAAACAAGCTTTAAACTCTTTTAGTAATTAGAAATCTCACTATTAAATATATTGAATAAGTAGGAATTTATAGATGTACAAGTAATATAGAAAGAAAAAAATAAAACTCTAACATAACAAGATATAGCAAGTAATAGCTATATAGACTATATCTAAATATCACAAAGCTTAACAAGATATCTTATTCTATGATTTAATAATCAAAGTATGGAAAAAATCATAATAGAGATCCTATTATACTTATAATAATACTATATGACACAGGTCTTTTCAAAAGAAATACAACCAAAGTGGTTAGAACAAGATCTATTAAAAAAATTTATATAAAAGAATCCATACCAGAACAGTGTCAAGTATTCAGTGATAAAATATTACATAAGCTTAATATAAAACTAGATTTATTATTATAAAAAAAGCTAAAAAATAGTAAAAAAGAAAATGGACTGACAAGATATAAAAAGTGTTTAAAGAACAAATAAGCAATACAACTTATAATAAACTGGTAACAAAAAAATCTGCTTTAACTAAAACACAATACTATAAATATAACCTAGAATTTATTAAATATAAAAAATTATTATAACTGATAATACTTTACAAAAAAGCTGTAGCTATAAAGAACATTACTTATTTACAAATCTTAAGTATAGTTTTTTGATAAGTATAATAAAGTACATAAGCCTAATTACTAGATAGAAAACCATTGCACCTCCAATATTTACTGAACATTATTAAAAAATAATATTCAAGATATAATAGAAGGTCTCAAGCTAATATATTATAAGCTAGAAAGAAAAAATACAAGAAATAAAATTAAATCAGCTCTTGAATAAAGACGTAAAGACTTTAAAACTAATTTAAAAAAATAGTAAGCTCTTTAATAGATAGAGAAAAAATTAAAATAGTGCTAAATAGGATCAAAATCAAGAAAAGTAAATTGAAATATATAACAATCAAGAAAGAAAAAGTGAAAAAAGAGATACAAATATATTATCAAGATACCTCCAAAAAATAAAATACTGATTTTATAATAATCTGAGCCTACCATTTTACTTTTGCTGAGCCTGTCAAGATTACTGAGCTAATATTATAATGCCGAAATGACATCACAATCACACCATATAGATTATCTGAACTTGTTTGCCATAAATAGTAATTGATTATCAAACTATAGTGAATAAAGCATCAATCATTTCTTTTCTTTTATTTTCTATTTATGATTAGTTATATATTACATAAGTTGTTTGGACTATAAGTTGTATAATTTATGTATTTTTAGCCCTATGTATTTTATATTTATTTTGTGCTACTTTAAAATGTATAAAAAGACTGTTTCTTGATCTTAATAAAGATAACTCTTTTATACATTAAACTTATTGCCTAAGAATTCATTGACTTTGATATATCCATTTCAAGTTTTTTTACAGATTTTAACAACATAATAAGTAATTAGAAAACAGAATACAAGTTCAAAAACTATATCAAAGAGATATAGTATAAAAATCTCTTAAAGTCAATCTCATAAGAGAAATTAAGTAAGGGGCTATAAACATTTCTAACAATA
Organism: Acaulospora colombiana; assembly: GCA_910592055.1. NCBI lineage: Eukaryota > Fungi > Glomeromycota > Glomeromycetes > Diversisporales > Acaulosporaceae > Acaulospora > Acaulospora colombiana. The sequence continues at coordinate 3,682 of CAJVPT010000725.1, read as the reverse complement.
AAGTACTAGACAAATTACAGATTAGTTATAAAATGTTAAAGAGTTTAAAATCTAAAGAAAAAGAATATTTAAAAAAAATGTTTAATAACTTTTTAAAATAAAAGATAATTCCAATGCGATAGAAACTATTCAATTGCAAAACCAAAGCTATGAAAATATGATCTGGCAAACACAAAATCCATAGTTTTGCTAAAAGTAACAAGAAAGTGCTTTATAAAAATCTTACTAACAGATTAAAAAATATTTATAAAATAAATAATATTCTTAAAAGTCTCAATTATATAGAACTTCTTGATAAAAGTATGAAAGAACCTAATTAGATCTTGAATAATATTTGTAAATATGTACAAGAGAATAAAAAGGAACTTTAAATACTTTTTTAAAATACAACTAAAATATATAATATTATAAGTTTAGATATATTAAAAAGGTAATAGAAAGAATTAAAATTCTAGTTAGCTTTATTAATATAATAATAAATCTGATTTAAAATAGAAAGTTTGAAATTATGACCTGTGGATCTATAGCACAGTAGTAATGTTCCCAGGTCACAATCACAAGGTCCAAAGTTCAATACTATATAAGAGCCAAGTGAAAAATACTACATCACAATGAAAATCAGTACTTCATTGAGTGACAATCAAAAATATCATTGAGCATAGTCCTGATTATCTTATTGAATAACTGAAATGGAAGAATATACCACTATATAATATTACCTATAGCTAATTTTTACCAGATCAGATTAGTCTACAAGTGTTGTGAGATGATAGTATCTTATAATTACCCTGATAAGGTGAAAGAAGGTGAAACTGATCTTGCAATCAATCAAAATAAAGACTGGATTGGCACCAGATACTTTAACAAACTTATTGACTGCAAGAAGTTGTTAGAAAGTTTAGAAAGTTGAAGTTTCAAAAAAAGTAAATATTGTACTAATAGGATGCATAAAAGCATGACCAATTGGATAAGGCTTATCATTGGGAGATCTTGATGGAAGAAGAAATTCATGAACTATGTTGAAGTCTCAAATTCGGGAATAGGCTAAAGCAAATACAATAGTTTGATAATTAGATTATTCAATAGAATTGTTTTAAAAAAAATTAAGAGAGTGTCATGTGATTTTCCTTAATGAACTAGTTAATATATATAGTATATAATACATTTACCATGTATAAATCATCATATGTATAATATTATTTTGAAGTAAATAAAAATCATAGATCCAATATCTTCAACATCTCTTTCAAAGACAAAAAAGACAAAAGCTTCTTAACTAACCTATCCATAATGAACTTTCAGTACTATAGATATTTAAGAAAAGAAAACCAGATATTTATATTATAATGACCTATCCAGTATATGAACTTCAAGAAAAAACATTAGGATACCTGTTTAAATATTCAGTTATCAAAAAAATCAAAGAAGATATATGGAGAAAAATAAAGAAAAAGATCAATCACTATATCAGTAAAAAAATTAAAAACAAAGAAAAAATTTATCCTACAACTAATAATAAACAAGTAAATAATTAAATGAGATTCAGCGATCTGATAGAAGTCTTTTCAATACTATTTGTGGATATATGAAATAGAACAAAACTATTTTCTTAAAGTATTATCTTAAAGTATAACTCACATTCCCCTGATAATTACACTGAGTTAATTGGTAAGCTTTGTTATAAAAGGAGAAAAAATTTCAAGGACATATGAAATAATCACTACAAAAAAGTAATAGAGTGGAAAGAGAAGCAGAATATTATTGAAAAAGACAAAAGAACCAAAAGATCTAGACAAGATCTATTACACAGATCATACAAGAATAGGAAAAAGAACCTATATTTGCAGAAGATTCAAAGCAAAAAGTCTTTGAAAAAAAGAAGAGAAAAAAGTATATAGAAATCATTAAGAATTAAGTTTGTCATGGAAGGAAATGGTTTGGTTTTTAACTGCAGTTGAAATTTAGAATAATCTGCAGTAATAACTTATAGACAATGATTTTATTGACTAGAGGATTTATTTAAGTCAGTAAAGGAATGAAATATCATTCCCTAAGTTGCATTTAGAGAAATAGTTTTTTAATGACTGGTGAGTTAATATGTGAAGGTTAAAACAATTTGTAAATATCTGTTATATATACAATAAAGATAAGCTATACTAATCTGACTACAGGTTAAAAAAAAAAAAAAAGTTTGGTATTATTTATAAAAACAATTTAACAAGTCCATTAATAGCAAGAAATAAAATTGAACTATGAGAAATCACCTTTTCTCTGATAAAGAGAATATTCTATAATCCTCTTCCATACAAGATTCAGAACAATGAAGATGACAATCTCCTGATTTCAGATCTAACAAAAAACAATATAAAAAAATAAAGTTTTAATATGTAGCTATTGTCTTTATAGATAATATCACTTGAATTGCTAGATCCAAAATAAATATGAAAAAAATTCTGGAAGAAGCAAGAATTTTCTATAATACAAATGACTTTTAAATTAATAGTAACAAATCAATACTATTACTATTAATAATTTCAATCAATATTTAGCAGAAGTTTAACCAAGGTATTAATAAAGAAATAATAAAAAAGCTAGATAGAATTGAGTAAGCAAGATTTCTAGAAATTGAACAGACAATTAAAGATTGCAGTTGAACTCAAGAAAAGAGTATTGAAAGAAATCAACATAGTCACTAAAGTTCTGAAAAATAAAAAGGTAATAATCAAACAAATATTCTATATATTGAACAAAGTTTATATTTCAAGAATTGGATTTCGAATATAATACAATATACTGTCTTGGAAAATATATAATATCTTAATAACAACATACAAAAAATTTTTAAAAATAAAACTATTCTCAGTAGATCGACACCAAATATTATTATATATTATTCAAAAATCCACAACTTGAAAATTATTTGAATACTGCAAAGAAAAGTTAAATAATAGAATTATGTAATAAACTCAATAATTGAAAGTCACAACAGTTATTAGACTTAAATAAACACAAATCAGATACTTAAAACTTAATAAATTACTTACTTATGACTTCTTACATCACTTGTCAGATAGAGGCAACTTTTTAAAGTTGAAAATAGTATGACATATTTGAAAAGAGTAAGAAAAATAGTCCAATTAGCAAATATTTTATATCAAATAAATACAAAAAAGCTATTAAGAAACAATAGTTTAATATATATAGATTAATTAATTAATATAGATACTAAAAAATCATAAAATTTATAAGGTTTATTTATAGAAGCTGGTTTTAATACTATATAACAACTTATGGGATATAATAATCATAGCTGAAGTAAATGAAAATCTTAAAGCATTACTTTTTTTGCAATCTGATATTTAAAAGACATGATGATCTTATAATATATAAATATTTGAACAAGGTGTAGCAATTAGTATTACTCCAGATCTTGTCTCCAGGGTTTTCAAAGTTTATGACACATCAGACAAAATACTTTCTTTTAATTTTTTTAATTTTTTTTTTTTTTTTAATCCGCAATCATGCCACAATGGCATGTCTTTATTAAGATATTGAGAAATACCAAAATATTACAGAACTTTCACATAGTGACTAACTCGTCATTGTACATTATTAGTTAAAGGACTACACTACTTAAAAAATATGAGGAGTCCACTAAGCTAATTTGAACTAAACAAAACTA
>CAJVPT010000724.1:0-26440 GCA_910592055.1 Acaulospora colombiana | reverse complement strand
TTGCTAATATTAAATATTTTTTATTTTCTAGTGTTGATGATATTTTTCAAGAATATGGAAAATTAAATTCAAGAACTATAGAAGCCACCAAAATGAGAGAAGCATATAATACAGTTAAAGCAAAATTATTCAAGTAATGGTATATAGAAAATCAATGAATTATAGCTATATTTTTTATTACCTCAGGTAACAAAAGAAATAGATATTTTGGAATAGTAAAAAATAAATGAACAGTAATTTCTATATTTGACATGTATTGCATGGGATTATTTAGCAATACCTGCAACTAGTGTATCTGTGAAACAGGTTTTTTTAACTAGCAAAAATTTAATTACTAATAAAAGAAACTGACTTTTAGATAAAACAGTAAGGGCATGCATGTGTTTAAAGTCATGATGGGAAGGGCCTCTAGTAAGCAGTGATTAAAATTTTACTTGATATATAAATTTTGATTCTATTTATATATAAAATGGAATTTAATAAAAGCTTGTTGGCTTTAATTATAGTTGTTAAAGTTATATTTATTGGAGTTTAAAAATATAATTGCTTTATAGAAAGAGTAATCATTAAAACAGATAATTTCAAAGCAGGTATTATTGTCATAAATACTAAATTACAAGCAAGAAAAATGTAATTGTTGACTTGGTGCAAGCATCGTAATTGTTAAAAATTATAATTGTTAAAAATCAATAATATGGTAGATTAACATTACAAATATGGATGTAAATCTGTATAAAATCTGAAATATGTAATTGAACATGATTATTTTATAAAAAAAAAATAATTGCAATCGATTATAAAAAAAAAACTGTGATTAATTTTATTATTACTGCTAAACAGTTTCTTCTACCGACCAGTGTAAACAACACACTAGTTGCTTTTATATTTTTACTGACTTGTTATAGCTTTTGCTTGATATATATACTTGTTTTTTTTTTTATTCGACCATTTAATGCCAGCTTTTCTTTGTCAATTCCTAGCCTCTCAACTATCGATTCACAGTCAATCACAAGTTTTACATTCTATAGCTACAGATAAGCAATATTTTGTCAAACTATATATGCTGCTGCTATTATTTTATTGCTGCTAGTACTAATTGTAAGCTCTGTTTTCATTTTCCAGTTTTTCGATCTCAGCTGTAATCGATTACAAGCCTTTAGTTTATATAATAAACAAGTAAACAATATTATTAATGCTATAATGTCTTGTTATTACTTTATTGTTGCTAGTATTGATTGTGACACTATTTGACTAGCATGAACCAAGTTAATGAAAGTCAAAAAGTTGCAAAAAATCACCAATTCCTTTCTGCAAAGGATGAGTTGAGAAAATTTTTAAATCGATATGTTCTTTATGTATTGTATTGATTAAGCATACTATGTGCCTCCAGTGGACAATCCTGGACTAGTACAGGCAGGTCTAAATTGATACAAGGTAGTGCTTGCAAGTGTCAATATAGCATCAATGTTGTCTCCAATGGGAAACCCTGGTTTAACAATCATTGCTGTGTTGGTACTAAGGCAGAAATGGTGTAGCAAGGGTGCCTTGTGCCTTTAGTGGGAAATCCTGGACTAGTATAGGCAAGATTGTTGTTAAACACTGCTTACAGGTGCCAGTTAATACTATTTGTTATCAGTGGGAAACGCTGGGTCAGTATGTGAAATTTTATTGACAATAGGTTATTTTTGGCTATTGATTTTTGTTTTGTATTAGCAAGGTACTATATATATTAAGCTAATTTTAAATATCTCAATTTAGAAATCTTCGTTGCTGCTTTCCATTTTCTTGTATCACAAAAATATAATGATCCAATAAAATCTGCTACATTTTTAAATAAATCGATACATCACTTGCTGAATGTTTGCCTAGTTATTTCTGATCTTAACATCAATACTTATCAGAATATAAATATAATAAAAAATACTTGTATATATTTCAAGTTTATTAACAATAAAACAATACCAGGTCAACTGGTAAAGGGATTATTCGAGATTCTTGGTTACTTGTGATAATGATTTGAAAAATACTATTGCTGTTTTGAGAGTCGACATTAACAATACAAAAAAATTCAAAAAAAAGATCCATAAAAATTTTGTGAGTTAAAATTTTTGCAATTTTTTTATAACTATATTAACTCAACTAAATTATATATCAGGGAAAATTTATTAACTCAAAAGTATCTTGAGGAGGTACATGTAGTAAAAATAATATATCTTGACCCCCTCCCTGGTTACAATAAAAAAAAAATAAAAGGAAAATATATATTTAAAAAAACAAACCCCTTGTTTTTTCATATACCTGCGATCGATGTTGCCTCTTGTCTTCCAATAATTATAAAAAAAAATGAAGAAATAATAGTTTATAATAGAGCCTCCAACAAGGTGATACTGGCTGTATACTGAAATCATATTGGTCCTAATGTACTTGAACTTATGAGAAGCACAATTATTGATATGTTTGTTTTGTGCCAACAAGTTATTCGATCACCAAAAATCAAAGAATTAGATCAAGGTGCCTTAACAGCTGCAAGGTATATATTTAATTAAACTTAAGTTTTTAATTTTTAAAACTTTATTAATATTAATGTTTGCAGGTATCTTTTAACAAGAAAAAGTGGAATACTTACTCATAGGCATAACATATCTATTGAATTATAAGGATCTGAAAGATAATATTTACAAGAAGAGAAAGTTGTATTAATGAACAGTTTTCTTTTCAACTATGCTATGCATATATTTTCTGAAGATATAATCTCAAGTATATAAAAAAAAATAAAAGAATATAATCGGCTCCAGCTAGATGACAACAAATATTATGCTATCAACAAAGAAATTATAGTTTCTTTTGATAATAAAAAAATATATTTAAACTATTCTTTAGATCTATATGAGGCCTATGTGACTTGGAAATACAGCAAATTTGTTCATACTGACCTTAATTCTTTGGACCATGTAATTGCAGCTACTTGCTTAAAAGAAATACAACCTGTTAATAATAAAGAATTTGCTTGCAGTAAAGAGGATTTTGATAGAGGCAACTTTTACATGATTAAAAGTGAAATTAAAGTTAAAATGATAGATATTTTTTAAATATTACAAATTATTAAAAATTAAAGTTATTAACAAATTAAAATTGCCACAATTTTTACTAGAAAATACTTTTTATTGCTGGTTAGAGAATGAATTGCATAGTACTACAGTATTACCGATAGAAGATATAACTTGTGGATTGTTCCAAAAATTGGTAAAAAAAAACAGTATCAGTTATAAAAAAAGAGAAAGAAGGTAAAGAAGAAGTATATCATATTAATTACTGACATAATTAATTATTGACTGATCAACATACTTTGCAAGTACTTGAAATATCAATAATAAAAAATAATGAAAAAAATGATATAAAAAATCAAGTTATTTTAAAGAGTACTGACTATAGAGGGAAGTATATTAATATAGAAGCAAGTGAATAATCATGGATTGTATAAATAAATTTATATAAATTTAATAAAAGAAAAATTTTTAAATTTCAAGTTAAAAAATATTTCCAAAAGAAAATATATTATTTAAAAATTTTTTTATTAAAATAAAGTTCGGTTAATTTAAACATATTTAATTTAATTTAGTTAAATCAAAGTAGTTATAGTTGAACATGTTTTGAAACAGATTCAAAATGTATCAAATTGGTTTCAAATTGTTTTTGTATTGAATCCAAATCAGATTTAGATTCAGATTCAGATTGAATCGAATCAAATAAATTTGGATTCAAATCAGATCAGATCAAACTGTTATGGTTTCAAATTAGATTAAATCAGTTTAAAATGAATCAGATCCATATCTGATTTGCATTTATAAAAACTGGATCAAATCAAATCTAGTGAAAATCCAATTTTATTTGATCTGATATAATCACTACTTCTTTTTCTTCTTAAAGATTTTCTATTACTACCAGTAAATGATTGATCTGGTCTTAATATACATCTGTTAGTTCTTATGTAGTGATTCCTACTATTTCTGATATCTGTTGTTACTGTATTCTGGTATTTTATTTCAGTATAGTCATCTGTTTTCTTTCTATAACTATTGTATCTCTAGTTTTCTTCTTTTTCAATAAAATCATTTGAAATATCTAATTCATATAAGTTGTTAAAGTCAATAGACATTCTATGTTTATGCTGATAGTAGTTTCTCATACTCACACTAGTCTTTGATTCTCAATATGATTTGTTGCTAAAGTATTTCATTCAAATATTTCTTATTTTTGAAGTATATTACTGCATAGTCTTCTGATGTTAAAGTGATCTTATTTCTTGATATGTAAAAGGCTTTCACTTTTGTCTGACTGAGTAATTTAGATATCAGTTCTATAGATCTTTTCTTAACTTCATATAGTCTTAAGAAGTAACCTTTTCTTTCTTTAAGTATTTAAATTACTTCTTGGTTATCCAATTTTTTTTGAGTTATTATCAATCTTAGTTGATTGGCTTTAATTTTGAGTACTCAATATTGTTTCAATTTGGTATGCTTATAATGTGTAAAAAGATAAATTCAGAATTTTTTTTGGTAAAAAGCCATATTATATTTATAAATATTGACTGTTTCTCTATATTCTTCCATTGCCTTTCTGATTGATTGTTTATTATATTTGTGTTCTATATCCACCAATGTAATATACTTTGATTTGTTTTTTGTTGAAGGGAAGTTTTCTGGCTTGAAGAATCTTTTGTTTAGAGTATATATTTGAAAGGCTAGATGTGTGCTTCTATCTTGATCAATTCTCTTGATGAAGAAGGTTTTTTTTTCTTTTTTATTAATTAATTCTAAACATCATGCTGCATTCTTCTTTTTATCAATATCAAAAGTGATCCAGTGATTGCTATTTATAAACTCAGTCTTGAAGGATTTTGTCTTTTGGGAATACTTAGGGTTTCCTTAAGATATTTGATTACTTCTTCTTTGTTATTTCTTGATAATATAGCTTAAAGCACTTCTAATTTAATTGTACCTGTTTGTTTGATTAAGTAGGGATTGACTGTAGAACCTTGTATTTTATGTGTTGTAAAAGACATTTTATGTAATACAGGTTCCTTGAAATATTTTTTTAATTGTTTTTGCTTCTACTAGCTCCATTATGTTCTGGTCTTCTATTTCAACTTCTTTAATTGATTAGATTTCCTCAGTTTCTATAGAAGTTGATTAAATATCCATTGAAATATTATATGTTTTCCTGGATTCTTTTATATCATGACTTGAAGTATGATTTTCTATCTTGTTTATTAATATATTATATACCTTTTTTTCAAGCATATGAGCTTAAAGGTCTTGTTTTTTGCCTTGTCCCTTTTTTCATAGAGTAATAATATATGTTCTCAACATCTGTTCTTTTACCAAGATTCTAGAATCTATATTTAATAGAATGACTAAAATATTGTCTAATATTAAGATTGTGGGAATTGCTTTTACTGGAATATGTGATTGGTCTCCTATCTTGTGCCTTAACTTATATTGAAGCTTTTTTGTTTTCCATAGTTCTTGGCAAGGATTATAGCTAATGGCGACATTTTCTAATACTCTTAAAATTTCTTTCTCCCGTCTTTTCAAAATTTTAATAATGTTTTGCTCTTTTTAAGTAATATTGTCACATGAGGTGGATAAACTATTATATGTATTAGGTTGTTTTAATGTTTTGTTGTTTTTCTTCATTATGATCTATAAATAGAATACTATATTGGATTATATAATCAGATGATCCATACCAATATATTGTTTCTTCACATATTTTTGTCTTATATATTGATTCTATTTATCTACATGTATATTACCTGTTTATTGCTTGTAATACAGTTAGATTGACATATGTAACTTCTTTGTGGTATGTTGATATATCTTGGGTTATTGTTTTGTCATAGCTAGATTATATTCATTTTACATATTCATATTTACATGATGTGAATTGATAGATCAGTTGTTGTGATTGTTTATTACTGATATTTACTATTTGATCCAAGAGATCTGAACATTCTTCTAGGTTTTTTGAGCTCTGACTTTGAACTGATTTATCAGTTTGGATTATTGCTTTTGAAACCTTTCTTAATGCCTAAAAAGATATTTACCTGCACTGACCTGACTAAGAGCTTTGTGAAGTTAATATTGGGTCTCAAGAAGTCTACTGTAAATCAATTTATTTGTGCTTTCTCTTCTTCTTTAAACAAAACAAGAGTGTAAAAATATTGCTACTAACTAGTATTATTCTTTTATTGTTGTCAAGAGTCAAGTATATATTATATTATCTTATATAAACTATATATTCTGTATATTATATATATAAATTAATAATAATTGCTTCCATACAAGTAACTCTTTCCACTGTTTCTTAAAATTTTAAAAAATTTTTGTTTATAGTAATTTTTTAAAAGAAAAATCTTTTCACAAAAACAACCTCAAGATGAGATAGCAATAACAATAACTCCTTTTTATATAATACACAGTTGACCCTAATAACAATAAAAGGATAATAAAAAGGACAATGCTAATTAATAGCAATATCCTTATACTCTTGATTTGCTTTAGAAAAAAGAGAAAGCAAAGACAAACTGATTTATAGTAGACTTTTTGGGATCCAACATCAACTTCACAAAGCTTTTAACCAGGTCAATATAGGTTAACATCTTTTTAGACATTAAGAGAGATTTCAAAAGCAATAATTTAAACTGATAAATTAGTTTAAATTCAGGGCTCAAAAAAATCTAGAAAGATGTCTAGGTCTCTTGGATCAAACAGTAAAGATCAGTAACAAACAATCACAATAACTGATCTATCAGCTCATATTATATAAACACAAATATATAAAAGAGAATAGATCCTAAACATGACAAAACAACAATTCACAATATATTAATATACTTCAAAATAGTAACATGTATCAATCCAACTGTATTATAAGCACTAAATAAGTAATATATGTGTAAATAAATAAGTCCAGTACACAAAATCAAAATATATAGATAAATAATATATTGGCAAAGATTATCTAATTACATAACACTCTCTTTCTCGTTCACCTGTGGTGCAGCAACACCTCAGGTACAATAAAAGAGCAAAGCAAGATGGAAAGATTTAAATAATTGCAATATATCAACAGTAGGCCAAACTACAATGTCAAGAAGCTAAGCAAGGGTATGGCAACCCCCATAGTAGACAAAAAAATACTCACATCAGACAAGAAACCTAGTGATAACAAAAAACTAAAGACTACCCACAACTCATCCCCAGCCCAACAAATATCCACCAATACAGATAACAACCTTGGAAAAAACAAACAAGTGAATAAGGACAATGCACCAGAAAACTTAGTACTCAATCAGGCAAGCAACACATGGAGCGAACAAGTTGAACTCGAACAAAGTCAAAAAAGAATCTCCACCACAAATGCACTGAAAAAAACCACTAGCACCCTCCTTCCCATGGCCAGAATAGATGACTCAGATGTAGAAATGGACTGCAATAAAGTACCTGAAGATAACTCAGACACCTGGCAGGAAGTCAGCAAGTACAAAGGCAAAGGCAAGAAAACCTATGTATGATCCTCAGGCATTAGACCTCAGCCAAGATCTCTCTTCAACTATCAGACATGATATGGTAAAGAACGAATCAAACTGGACATCAAAGCTGAAAAGCTACCAGGACAAACAATTCATCAAAAAATCACTCACGTTACAAAGACACTCAACTCCCCTGAAAGGCTTCTTCTCATCCAACATGAACGTATCAATGAAGAAGATCATATCATCACCATTTTTAGGGATTAACAGGCTGCAGACAATATAAGCAACATAACCTTATCAGAAACAGACAACAGCAGATTAACTCACATGTAAAAAATGATTAATAAACCAAATAAGGAAAACAGTATCAGGGCTTGAGACATTCCTCTGAACACCAGACTCATAGATGTGCAACAAACCTTTGTCAAATTCGAACAAATCACCAACATCAAGATGATGACTCAACAAATGTGGCAGACTGCTATGATCACATTCGTACAACAGGAAGACAAGATCAAATTACTCTTCAAATGGAGCATTCCCATCAAAGCCGACTTGATCAGAATTTTCGACACATGTTGGGACTTAGATCAGATGAAAGACAGGGGCAAGCACTTCTTAAGCTTACGAACCTTCCACTTAATACAACAGCTTTCAATTTGAGACACATTTATCAAAAATTACAGGCAAAGATATATTACATCTCTCATCTCATATCATATAAATCTAGAAAATATACTGTTATCAGCTTCGAAAATGAATAACAATTCAGTCTGAAGAAGACCACCATCAAAACCAAACTTTGTACCATTTGCGATAGCCCTCAATACCTCATTGCCAACTGCACTACCAAGGAATGTAGGGAACAATGGAAAGAATACAATTATAAGCAAGCAGTGAAATTTAAAAAACTATACAATCATTTTAGACCAGCTGGCTCTTTCAAAATTCATAAACTCACACAATCCACAATAGAAAAAACCTCCAATCACCCTGGTTCCTATACATCAACTGTTAAACATAGGACTCAGCAACAATATCAGCCAAATAATCACCATAATCCCAACCAGGACATAGCAAATATGCTCCTAGCAATTCAAACTGAGCTAAAATCAATAAAGGAAGCCATCAACAATCTAGACGAAAAAAATCGACAACCTGAAGCAATACTGCTATAATAGTGCAAAAGTAATGAAAGAGAATCATAACTAGGAAACCACATACATAGAATTGAACCCTCATGTTCAGAAAACATAAACAATATCTAACATCAACAACAGCAGCTTCATAATTTGATCAGAAATATAGATTGAACTATGAATGCCTTAATATTCATTATCGCGAACATCCTTCCAAGAATTTCAACCATACTATCTACTATAAGACAATAATCAAGTGTAACACAAAAAGCAACAATCAACTAAATGATATTCATCCTCTCCTGCAATCACGCACCTCATATAACATAAATAACAAGATACCAGAACAAGACTATTCACTCCACCATACCAACTCAGTCACACACAATAGTTATCAAAACACACATTTAAAAAATTCTCCTATTTCAAAAGAATAAGATAATAATACACAAAACCTTCCCTCTAGACCTTTCTGGACCATTGCTATATACAATTGTCAAGGACTAAATGACCCAATAAAAAGAACAATCTGGATGAAAACATGGAAAAAAAAAAGCATGTGACATCATTATATCAACAAAAATAAAAGAAAAAACCAATGAAACTCAATACTGAAAAACTAAAAGATTCATCAGCTGGTGGTACAGCAATGATGATATGGGCATGAGCATCAGCATTACCATCAAAAAGAATATCGCAGACAGAGTGGTTCATGTGGAAAAAAAACTGGTAGGACTTATTTGCATCGACCTAGCTCTCCCAAACAAGAGATTTTGCAGAATAATTGGTACATACTCATCTACTAAGCCAGGCAGCGAAAGAAATAAAATACAAAAACAAATTATCTCTTGAATAAAGCAGCACAATTACGAAAATTGATACATTATACTAGGTGATGACTTCAACTCATGCTCCCTACCGAAGATAGATAGAATCTCTAATAATAGAAAAATAATCAAACATACCCCCAACCTTTTTTTTCAAAAATTAGAAGAACTCAGCTTATTTGACACTTTCCGATATCATAACTCCCACAATAAAGAATATACCTGATCCAGGATATCTAATGCAACTCACATGGCCAGCCATATCAATATAATTTGGTGTAGCTCCAGATCCTCCTGGAGCTCCATCAATTCATATATAGTATATAACAATAGCATTAGCACAGACCATAGAACTTAGATCACGTACATGGAAATATGGGAGCTCGAGCTTCCCATGAAATGCCTGCTCCATCCACACAATAACACATGCTTTGCCTGGCTAGCCACATCAGAGGAACAATAGCTAGATTTTGCAAATGAATTAGACTTTTCCAAAGACCACTTTTTATCTGAACTATCACAAGACAACCTAGATATTAACCGGACATGGAATATCCTTTATGATATAATTCTTAAAGCTGCAAACAAACATATCCAAAAAATTTAAGGAAAGACAAAAGAATTGTAGGAAGAGACTAGTCATCCATAAACTACTTCTCTTATTACAACAGAATGAATATAGAAGACAGTTAATCCTTCATGAGAAAAAATTATACAAACACTACCCAAGTAGAAGTGATATACTTTACAAAGCTATCTCCACCAGAATTTTACTGCTAGTATGGATTTCCAACTATAACATCCAGGACATTATATCAGAAATAGATATATTTATAAAGATCAAAAAACTTGCCATGAAGAAATCAATCAAAGAAAAAACTACAACTGATATAAAAAAGTAGAAAGAACTTCACAATACTTGGTTCGATTAAGACAAAAAACAAATGATCTGCTCCATACTTGGCCAACCCAAGAAAAGCATTGTCACCAGCAAATTGATTAACAATGTATCTACTGAAAAGCATCTCATCACTGATCCACTCGAAATTAAAAAAGAAGTTCAGTTGCACTTTAAAGAATGGACTAAACAGCATTAGCTGCATGAATATAGAGAAACCATATGGCAACAAGAATATGAACCCAAAGAGAATATTGATCCCAGCTGATACAAGGAAGTTAATCTCCCTATAACACTTATCGAACTCACCAGATGCCTCAACAAAACTAGCAACAAATCTGCCCCTGGCCCCTTACAAATATCTTATATAGCATATAAATATATGTGCAAGGATTTTCTAGAACTTATTACAAACTTCTTTAATTAACTCATCAACAAAGAAACAGTTCCAAAAAAATGGAAGAAGGGAACAATATATTCTATCTCTAAATCAAAAAAATAACACAATGACATCAACATCACGTGACTCATAACTCTTTTAGAATCAATCAATAAATTATTCATAAAAATCCTCACAAGCAGATTGGCGAAAGTCCTCACAAACAACCATATCCTATCCCTACACAACTGGGCCGCACTCCCCAGACATAGTATCAAGAAACCTATTACAATAACAAATTAAGTGCTGGAAAACACAAGAAACACATGAAAGCCTTGCTTCATACTTTTCCAGGATATAAGCAAAGCCTATAATACAATTAATATAGAAAGACTAGTAACCTTAATGCATCGAATCAAAATTCCACTACAAACAATCAACCTAATCAAAAACTGTTTCCACAATTGACAGAATACTGTTATCATATACTTTAATAATACAGATCCATATTATGTTGAAGAAGATATTGATCAAGGTAATGCAATATCCCATCTACTTTGGTACATATACTATGACCCACTTATTTCCATTATCAGTAATATGAAAGAATACCAGCTACAATGTCACAAGTCTATACAAAGCAATCTTGCCCTCCCAGACATAAATATATCAATTACAATATACATAAATGACACTAACTTTACCACTTAGGACAAAAAGGATCTTCTAAATATCATTAATATCAGTACCTCTTTTTACAATCTAAATGATATTACAGTCAATCCATATAAATCAGAACTGTTAATACTTAATGCACCCCAAAACAATATTTATGCTAACAACTTCAAAATAACACTGATAGATCCAACAATGGCTATCAGAGTTCTAGGTATATAGCATGAAGTCAAAGCTGGCAAGAAGCACCAACGAAATTTGATTATGTCCAAAACAACCTCCCTATGTAATACACTTGTTAGAAAACAAATTACAGATAAAATACACTGATATATCACAAATCATGTAATCTTCTCCACTATAGAATATCTCTTACAAAACCTAGTCCTTTCATAAGAGAAATGTACAAAGATTGATAAAAAAATTAGATATAGCTTTAGACAATGGGTTAGTCTGGCCCATATAGTATCCAACACAATAATCCATCTAGATAATTAATACAGCATTATAGAAATACAAACTAGATAGCTACAAAAACACGTTAGTGACATATAACAATTATTTTTCAAGTCAAATATAGTTAGCAATATTATGTATAACAGTATCTATGAACTTCAATGGTTCATATGGCAAAAAAAGAACATTCTAAATACCTATTCACATATTTACAAAAGTAAGGTCAATTTCTTACAAGACTGCTTGCAGAACATCCAGAGATACAATATGAACATCAATAGATTTATCATGGAATACAAAATCTCTAGAACCTACATCTGATAGAAGATTTCGTCGAACACCACTGGTACACAAAATATAGGGCAGCTCTCAGATCCTACCAGCTTTTTTGGATAGAATAACTAATTAGCTCATACATGACTAAACAACTAGAATGGCAGCAAGTCGGGTGCTACACAATAAAATAATTAAGAAAAAAGAGTCAACTTGAATTCCATATCTTCAATAACAAATAATGCTTTTTCTACAAAGTACATTCACTGCTCCATCCTTGAATCCACTAATTCAGATTGAACCAAACAACCTAGAACAAACACAACACTTCTGGTACATCATGTAGTTCAAAAATCAACAAATCCTAGGCAGACGCATAAGTGAAAAACATGATACAATAAAAGTTAGACACTACATCATGATGAATAACTCTCCAGTAAACACCTGTTCTGATTGTAACACCTCCAATATCACAGATAACAGAGGGGAAATCTGTTGTATAGAAATATCAAAAGCCAGAACCTTTAGGGTTCCTGTAATTAACACCACAAAATCATACAGCTCATCCGACTTCACCCTAAAGAAAAAAATACAAATGTTACCCAACAGCATTGGTCAATTTCTTACAGAGCCTAACCAAGTCTTTGATGAACTCGAAATTGACAGCACCCCACATATATATTACAAGATCTCTTCCAAATCATCAATCTACGTCTCTCAATCAAACAAGAACTCATCAAAGTATATCATAAAGTCAAAGATATTAACAGTTTTCACACCTATATAGATGGAGCCTACAACTTCGAAAACAGCCCTAACATATGCGGAATAGGTATAAATATTAGTGATAATCAAACAAGCATAGCTTCAATAGAACTACAGCTGGAAGAATAACTGTCAGCATACAGAGCCAAGATTTTGATTGCTATAATAGCTGTAGCCATAAATGGACCAAAAAGATCTCTTACAATCGAAATTGACACACTATCCCTCATAGGAGAATACAATGCATATCTCAAAAACAATATAAAAAAAATCAAGAAACTAAGGCTCATCAGCAATCTCAGCATAATAGCAGCACATCACCAGACCCCAATAATCTGGCTCAAAACAAATAAACAGAACCACTCCACCATCCACCCATTCCTTAAAACTAATAAATTGGTGAAACATCACAATAGCAACAATGCAATCGATTCTCAAGACCAGTTAATGGATACTACCCTTAGCAACAGAATTCTCATCTTTCACTACAAAAACTAAACAGAAATTATCACAACCATCCGAAAGGTCTTCAAGCGTATAAGGCAAACACAGTTAACATATCACTGGATCATGCTAGACAGAAATAAAGATCTCACCAAACAATAGGTGGAAGACATAGACTGGAAAGAAACAAGTCAGAGGCTTTACCCATCAATTATCAATTTCAACAAAACAGATTCATGGGATTATTCACAAAGAAGCTTCGCACTAAAACTATGGAACAAAGAGCTCTTTACAATGGATAAGCTCCACACTAGAAGACTAAATATATATATAACTGACATATATTTTGGGTGCCCAAATACAGAAGACAACATTTATTCTTTCAGATACCCCTTTTATGGTATCGATATAGAACAAGTCACATTAAATACTATACACCAAGAGATAACAGAAGAATTGATAACAACATTGACCGAGATATCAAACAAGAACTCACTTAAAACATAGTAGCAAACAATATGGAGAACAAGATTATCTCAGGAAGCATTAGCAAAACCATCCTAAAGATCATTGGCAAATATATCAAAACCAACAAAATAACAGAAACCATTATTAACATCTGCAACATTATTAGATTCTGGATATACAATATATGGATCGATAGGTGTGAGCATCTGCACCATTGAAAGAAATTGCAAGGAATATCGATTGGCAAAAAAGAGAAGCACCACAAATCACACACAAACAAATCAGAACATAAAGATATTGCATTCAACAAGATGGAAGCATACCTCCTGGAACTTATACACAACATCCTTAACAAAACTCACAACATCCTTAAAATCTACAAGGAACATGCTAACAATACCTAGGCATGTTAGTTCACAACAAGAACAACACGCCACAAGGGTTCTAAAGGCTGAGCCTTGCCGTCATTGGTGGCAGGTACCCATCAGCCCAGGTACAATTGGTTTTATTGTAATCATATACACTAGACATATGGGAAGAATTTCTGTAATACAACCTTTACTCAATAAAGTAACATGTTGTTGTATATAAACTTAATAAATGGACAATGTTGCATGTTTAAAAAAAAAAAAAAATCTAATTACATAATTCAATATAATTTCTTATTTATAAATAATCATACAGAAAAACAACAAAATATCAAAACAATCCAATATATATAATAGTTTATCTATCTTATATGACAACATGTCTCAAAAAAAGTAAAATATTATCAGAATTTTAGAAAGATGTGCATAAGAAATCCTAAGAGTATTAAGGAATGTTATTACCAATTACAATTTTCAACAAGAACTATGGAAGACAAAACTGATTCAATATAAGCTAAAATACAAGATAGGTAATCAACCATATATCTAATAATGGGTCCCTAAAGTATTTAGCATATACTGTAAAATTTCATTGATCACTTATATCCTTTTTTAAGGGACAAAATTTATAACTTTTCACTTTAATAGGGACAAAAGTTAGGAAATACTATAAATCAATGATTTGGATAATAAAGAACAATTATGTATAATTTTTTTATAGTTATTAATTTAATGTTTCCTAGTGAGAAATATTTGACTTTTGTTCCTGTCTTCCCCTTTAGAGATCCATCTTTATATATATCTCAGTAGGGGCAATTCACACAACCTCAATATTAGATAACATTATTGTCAATTTGTTAAATATAAATACTTTAATTTTGACAAAAGAACATATATTGAGAAAATATATTACCACTTTGTGAAAAAAGGAAAAAGACAAAAAACAAGACTTAAAAGCTTTTATACTAAAATAAAAGGTGTATAACATGTTAACAAACAAGATAGAAAATCAAATCTTGAGTTACAGTATAAAAGAAATGATAGAAATAAATAATATTCCAATGAATATTCAACCAATATCTATAAAAACAGAAGAAATTAATCTGATTAAATAAGTTGAAATGGAAGACAGGACTACAACAGGGTAGACAGAAGCAGAAATAATCAAAGAGATGGTCCAAGTACCTATATCATAGAAAATGTCTCTTATAATAAACAAAATAAAATACAAAGTTCTATAGTCAATCCCTACTTTATTAAATAAATGGGTATAATTAAATTGGAAGTACTTTAAGTTATATTATCAAGAGATAACAAAGAAGAAGGAATCAAATATCTCAAGGGAAAATTAAATATATCCAAGAGAATAAATCTCTTTAAGACTGAATTCATCAATGGCAACTATTGAATCACTTTTGGTATTGATGAAGAAGAGGACGTAGTATAATTTTTAAAATCAATTAATAAAAAAGAAAAAAAAACTTCTCCATCAAGAGAATGGATCAAGATAGAAGCACATATCTAGCCTTTCAAAGATATACTCTGAATAAAATATTTTTCAAACCAGAAAACTTTCTTTCAGCAAAAAACAGATTCAATTATATTACATTTATGAATACAGAACACAAATATAATAAACAATCAATTAGAAAACTAATGGAAGAATATAGGGAAATAGTTAATATTCACAAATATCACATGACTTTTCATCAAAAAAGATTCAGAATCAATCTTTTCGCATATTGTGAGCATGCCAAACTGGAACAATACTGGGTACTCAAAATTAAATTCAATTAAGTAAGATCAGTAATAGCTTATAAAGAATTGGATGATCAAGAAATAACCCAAATACTTAAAGAAAGAAAGTATCACTTCTTAAGACTATATGGGATTAATAGAAGATCTATAGAACTGATATTCAAATTACTTAGTCAAACAAAAGTGAAAGCCTTCTATATAACAAGAAATAAAAGTAATTTAGTACTAGAAAATTATGCAATAATCTACTTTGAAAATGAGAAAGACTTGAAAGAGACACTTAAACAATAAATTAAGATTGAGAACTAAAACTTAGTATAGAGTGCAAAAAACTACTATCAGTATCAATGTAGAATGTCCATTAACTCAAACAAGTTATATGATTCAAACAATTCAGATGATCCTATTGAAAAAGAAGAAAATTGAAGATATAATAGTCATAAAAAGAAAATAGACAACTACTGTATATTGAGACAGAATATCAAAGTACAATAACAATAGATGCTTAGAATAATAGAAATTACCATATAAGAACTAACAGATATACTTTAAAATCAGATTCACTAGCTATAGATAAATATGAGTCTTTAAAGGGGGAGGCAGAGACAAAAGTCAAATGTCTCTTACTAGAAAACATTAAAATTTTTAAATTAATAACTATAAAAAAACTATTTACAATTGTTATTTATTATCCAAATTATTGATTTATAGCATTTCCTGACTTTTGTCCCTATTAAAGTGAAGAGTTATGAATTTTGTCCCTCAAAAAAAGACATAAGTAATTTGTAAAATTTTATATACTAAATACTTTAGGAATCTATCATTAGCCATGGAGCAGCAACTTGGAAACTTTAAGAAGAAAAAGAAGTCATATTCTATATAATATAGCAGGCTAATTAACAAGTCTGTTACTAATGATCAAAGGTTCATGCAATCTGCAGATAGAAAAGTCCGTCCTTTTATTGCACATATAAAAAAAATCAAAAATTAAAGCAGAGGTATAAAAAGATTTGGGCAAGTCTTAAGGTAGTTTTTCCTAAAACTACTTATAACTTCACTGTCATAACAATCTATTTAAAAGATTCATCATTTTATTAAGTCATTGAAAGAAGTTATATTTATACATTTTTATATATAGAGCTATTATATAATCACTATAACTATTCTAGTATTATGTCATGCATAAATTGCTTCGTGTTCAACTAATTTTCTATTACCTCAGCTCATAGTTTTTTATCCTTTTGATGCAAATGGATTGTTCATACATTCTTTTATTTTATAAGGAGTATAGTGATAGTTAGCAATTAATTGTTTTGTGTAAGCTTTAATCATATCACAATCATTGGTCATATGACTATAGCAAAAATTCTGAACTCAGTTTAACTTTTTTGACCTTTAACAATAGAAAGATACAAAATCAAGAGGAGGAAAAAAACAATAACACTAATTATAGGCAATAAGAGAGATAAACAACAAGACATAAGACTAGAAGCTCCAGATCTAATTCAAACCAGAAATCTGAAGTATTTCAATTATGCAAATTAATAAAAAAACTAGGCAAAAGAATAAATAAACTTAAAAAAGGTCCAGTTAGATGAAAGACCAACCACTTTTAAAAGTAGCACCAGTTCAATCACAGAAGGATAGAAAATACCTGCTTATTATTTCTAATATTCAAATAAAGAACAAGAAAAAAGTATTACAGAAAGAGTAGAATAGTACTGGAGATCTACAGTATAATCAAGACCTTGAGACCTTCCTTCAAATAGAAAAAACTGAAGTCATAAAAAGAAAAAATAATAAAATACAACTAGAAAAGAAACAAGAAGATGCAGAAATTGAGAAAAAAGTAATAAGAATAGGAATGCACAATTTCAGAGGTATTATTGATAAAACAAATTAATATAATCTTATAGAAGAAATGTTAGAACAAGGCATTGGAATCATGGGTTTATGTGAAACAAAACTGACTAAAGCAAAGACAAAATGTACTTTCAAAATCAAATAATATACAAGCACTTTCATAGTACCAACAAAGATACTCTTCACGAAGTAGGAGTTAACATATTGATAAGAAAGGATCTGAAAAAAAAATAGTATTGTAGAAGAGGCAGAAAGATACATACAGTAATAACAGTCAATATGTTTATAAAAAGAAACAAGATCTGTATTATTCAGATTTATATCCTTTTAGACAAACAATAAAATAAAAAGATATAAGAGAAAGTATAAAACTTTATCAAAGAAAAGTATAGACAAAACTTTCATATAGTAATTATGAAAGACTTCAACACTGTATATAACCCTATGAAAAATAGAGTATCAACTTCCAGGGCAACATTCAAATTATATTGACATCTAGAGATCCAACTATTTAACTCTTTAAATGAATAGATTTTCATAGATATGCAAGCAGTATGAAAAGGAAAGAACAAAACTTCAACAAGATGGGATGCTACTAGTAGTAACTAGATAAATTATAGATGATTATTACAAAACCTTACAAAATTTCTATTACTATAGTTTGACAATCAAAGTATGAAAGAAATCACAGACAGTGATTATACAATGCTACTGATAACATTATATATTGACAATCTGTTTATAAGAGATATCATTAACAAATCAGCTATAAAGAATGAAAGGAGAATTGATATTAAAAAATCAACAGTAGAACAATAATAGGCATTCAGGAAAAATGTAAACCATAAGCTTAGAATAATATTAGATTTTTTATTAGAAGAAGAGTCAGAAGAGAGTAGAAGAGAAACTCATATGGATATAATATAAAAGGTATTTAAAGAACAAATATATAAGATAGTACACAACAAGCTTGCAAATAAGAAAATATCTATTATACAAGAAAAACATCACAAGCATGGTCTAGAATATATCAAATATAGGCAAGCTCTTCAACTAAAAACACTTCTCAAAAAAGCACAAACTTCACAAGACCCAAGCAAGCTACAGGCCCTTAGTGTAGCAATTAAAAAATACAATAATGAACACTATCCCAATTATCAAATCAAAGACTACTGTATTTAACATAATGTTTCAAATATATCCTGGACACTATTGAAAAAAGAAATATATGATGTGATAGAAAGTCTAAAGTTAACCTGCCAGAATACAGAGACAAGATATACAAAAAATGTCATTAAAAAGATCTTAAAATAGAGATGTGATAATTTATTAAATAATCAAAAAGGAATAGTAAACTCTTTAATAGATAGGAAGCAAATTAAAATAGTTCTGAATAGAGTCAAAATCAGAAATGAAAAAAATGGCTATGTAACAACTAGAAAGAATGAAATAGAAAAAGTAATAAGAAAATATAATCAAGAAGCATTTAGAACACAAGATATTAACTTTAATGGCTTAACAGAAAACTGGAAAAAAGAATATAGTCCCAGAAACTATATCCAAGAAAAATGATATAAAGATCTCTTAAAGCTAATTTTTCAAAAAAAAAACTAGGTAAAACACTTTGCATACTTCCAAATAATAAAGCTTCAGAAAAATCACAAATTAATTATGAAATGTTAAAAAGGCTGGATCAAAAAGAAAAAGACCATCTGATGAAGATGCTTAACTACTTTTTAAAATGGGAAGTCACTTTACATAGCTGAAAGTAAAGTCATATTCATCCTATAGCAAAATCAAAATTATAAAAGTGTGAACTTATTAATACAAGATTGATAGTGTTGCTAGAAATTATATAAAAGTACTTTATTAAAATTCTCACAAATAGATTAAGAAATATCTACAAGAGCAATAATATCCTGAGAGATCTCAACTATGTAGAATTATTAGGAGAAAGTATAACAGAATCAATACAAATCCTTAATAATATCTGTAAAAAAGCAAGAGAAAACAAAAAAGAGTTATAGATCCTTTTTCAAGATATGATAAAGGCATATAATATAATTAGTCTAAATATGCTAGTTAGGACCATGAAAAGAATAAAAATTCTAGAGGGTTTTATTCAAATTATAATAAGTCTATTTTATAATAAAGAATTTAGAGTAATATATAAATACGATCTAATAGAAGCAATCATTACAGGAGATTCAAAATGATAAAATAAAAGGATATAAAATATCAATTATCTAGAATTCAGATTTGAAAGGAGATAGTAGTAGGAAGCTAGAGTCACAACATGTAGTAATAACCTTCATGAATAATACTACATAGATAGCACATTCAAAGGAAGATTTAAAAAAAATATTAGAAGAAACAAAAATATTTTATAAGGCAAATGATACTCAGATCAATAATAACAAATCAGTCCTAATTACTATTAACAATTCTAACTGGTATTCTAAAGAAGTTCAAGTAGGAGTTAATAAAAAATTAGTAAAAGAATTGAATAGAATAGAACAAGCAAGGTTTCTAGAAATCTAGATAGGTAACCGAAAAACAGCTATCGAGCTTAAAAAACAGGTGCTTAAGAAAATCAATATGATTATCAGAGCTCTAAAAAATAAAAAGCTAATAGGCAAACAAACTCTTTATATTTTGAATAAAGTGTCAATACCAAGAATTGAATTCAGAATATAATATAGTATACTGTCTTGGAAGATGTGCAATATTTTAACAATGATATATAAAAAACTATTCAAAAATAAGATTATATTATATCAATCAATACCTAACAGTATAATATATTATTCTAAGATTTATAACTTAAAAAGTGTTTGGATGTAATAGAAAGAAAGTCAGATAATAGGACTGTGCAATAGATTAAATGATCTAGGATCAACTGGAACTACAATGATTATTAAACTCAAGTAAGTACAAGTCAAATATTAGGAACCTGCTAATATACTTATATGTAACTCACTGAATAATTTTTCAGAAAAGGGTAACTTCTCACTATAAGTACTGAAGCTAATCAAAAATATAGACATAACCTTTCAAAGTTGAAAATGGAATAATATTATTAAATAAAACAAAGAAAACAGTCTAATTAGATAATATTTGTCAATGGAAGAATATAGAAAAGCAATCCATCACTCAGAAACAACAAGCTGATATATATAGATCAATTAATTAATTATGAAACAAGAGAATTATGAAACTAGCAAATGCTCCAACTCTTATAGAAAACAAGCAAAGAATCCATTTCAGAATAGTACCTATCTATAACTGAAATAATTTAAGGAAATAAATTAAAACAGCTTATAGAATTCTGAAAAGAAAAATAGATAAAATTAAGTCCAGAACATCCTAATCTCAACTTCAACTTTGACAAATAACTGAAACTTTGGGTGGTTACAAGAAGTAAATTTTAGCAGCAATATGATCTTACATTGAATATTTTTGCTTAACTAATTTAAGTCCATAGTTTAATAGGCATAGTTGATAAATATCTTGGTTTTTGTAATCCAATCATTTTCTATAATGACAGTATATTGAGTTGATTCAGACACATTCATGGTAATAGGTATGATAATTTTTTTGATAATAATTGATAAATCCTTCTTATTGCCCAATAATTATTTTTTTTCTATTTATATCTACAATATTAATAAAAGATAGTTCATAAATAGTGTATCTCAAAGAGTCCAAAAATTATTTAGAAATTATATTGATTGTTTTTTTTTTTAACCCATGGTCAGATCAATACTGTGTATTTATTAATTATTATAAAAATCAATAAAGATATATAGGGCAATTGCATCATGACTAAACTAAAAGACTTGTACTGACACACTTATCAATGACTTTCAATTTTCAAAAAAGTTTTAGTCTCTAGGTACAATCTTGAAAACAATATTTTGATCTGGACTAAGTTTTGAGTAAAAATCTTCTTAATTTATTCATCATTGCCAGCAAGTTTTCACTGCTTATTATCCTTCAAGAAACTGAATTCGAGAAACTATAAAAGGAGAAAGGAAAAATAAAAAAAAAGGGAATATCTAAAAATAGGCAAATGTATTACATGAAAATGAAAAGGAAAAAAGAAATTTAAAAATGCATCATGTCCTTTAAAGGACCTCTGCTAAAAACCTCTTCTTATTAGGAATCAACTTTTCTGAGATATCCTTCTTCTTTCTAACCATTTGAGATTATTTCTTGTTACTGTCTGAGGTACTTATCACCTATTTGGATCCAATATCTTTACTCAACACTTTCTTTTTTTCAGTTTTGATTTTGTATCCACCTGTGTAGAAGAAAATGACTAACGATGGACCTGGATTCTTAAATAGCTTTTCAATCTTATTGAGTAACTCTCGATATCTTCCAACAGTCATACTTTGTTAAAGGAATTTTACTGTGTTTATCTTGATTGCAACATCATTATACAATGTCTGGAAAAATACATTTTCAATTCTAGAGAAAGGTAGTGTTTTATATTCCTCTGCTTTTCAGTCTTATAGTCTGATCGGAATAAGAAAATAATCTCTTTTGTATATTTTGTTTGACTAGAATGATAAGAAGTTGAAGATCTCGGCTTGAACAAATAACCATCTTTTCACTATCTAGAGAATTTAGTGCCCATCCTAATGGCCTTATAATTTCTTTATTTCAATTAAACTTTATTTGGAGAAGTGGAGAAGTTTATATTTTTGATTTGTCTTTCAATTACCAATAATGTCATCAAAACATGTGAGGTGACCAATAGGAGCTTGTTTGCATTTAGTTACTAACATGTTTTGTATCAACTAATCAGATACCAGGTAACATTGTGCTATCAAAAATTTAGGCAAGCTGAGATAGGCAAAATTCCCTAAGAAAACTGTGAAAAACAGTAAGTATTTTAAGAGAGTATAAGACAATATGTGAGAAGATAGAAAATAAGCCCTTCTTTGTTAACAGAACCCATATTTCTTGTTACTTCCAGCTTTGTAAGATAACATTTCACTTGTCAGTCCTTTTACTTCCTAGAATATTCTTGCTTTTGATAGAGGAAGTATATACTTGAGTCTTTTCAGGCCACTAGAGACTCTAGTTTTTATTTAAAGGAGTTTATAAACAAGTAAGAAAGGTAGAAAAAATAAATAAAAACAAGCTTCATTTTTCTATAGAGATTTCAAAGTTTAAAAGAAATATGAATCAATAATTTCATGTTAGCCCATTAAACTAATATTTCTATTACAGATAAAAATAATTTTTCTTTTAATATATAACAGTTTTTTCTGAATTTTTTTAAAAAATTTTGCCTATTTTAAATTGATTTTAAATTTTCTATTATATTAAATTTTGAATAAATTGTTTGATTAAAAATTGAAATTAATTGCTTTAAGATTAATAAAAATATAAACAAGAATATAAATGATATATGATATAAATATATTTTTTAAATTACATAAAAATCTTAAATTTATTATAAACCATACAACTTATTCATATCGATAGATAAATATCATATAAACTATAATTTTTTTTTCATATTATCTTTTTTTTTTTTTTTGTATATCTGTAGCCAGGCTAGATTGTGAGTTTATTAATCAATTGAAAACATAAGTACATTTTCATTCAAGTAACATGATACATGCTACAGCTAAATTATTATTCTAATCTAACTAACTTGTTGTAAGCTTAATAGTTTCTAAGTTTGACCTTGGGAACAATATTTCGCTCTGCAGTGTCTTTGGATAAAGACCCTCCTAGTTCATTACATCATTATCAACAAGTTGTTACTGCCATATGTCTGACCAGGTCACTGAAATACAGGAAACTATAAAAGGATAGGTTGAAAAAAGGATGGGGGATATTTAAAAATATCTAAGTAGACAACAAGAAAATGAAAAAGTAAAAATTAAAAAAAAATATTTCCAGCTTCCTTCAAAGACCTGCTTCTCAAGATCTCTTTTAATAAGAAATATTGATTGGGATATCATTTCATTTCCTGACTATCTGAGGAACTTATCTATTCTTGATTTTGATTTTCTTCTAGTATATCGTCTGAGAAAACTTATTGCCTAATGAGAATCTTTACTTCCAGAACATATTTTGTCCCAATTTTTTTTAAGCAGTAATTTTTTATTTATCTGTGATAGACAGACAACTTATGGTGGATCCCAGGTTCTTATGTGACCTAGTAAAAATTGGGCATGTTGTTTCAATATAATATTTTTTAGCAGACACATCTAATTAAAAAAATTTTTTTAGTGAATATATTCCATTGCCAAAATAGTCATTTCCTAAAGATCTTTTTGCTTCACAATGGTGGGAGGGTATCAGAAGAGCAGTGGGAATTCTCGTCGATTGCGGTATCCTTTAACAACTTCTGGGAAAATATATTCTCAACTATAACCAAAAAGTTGAAGTTTAGCATGGACTAGAGACCATTCGGTTTTTTGCCTGATCAGAATAAAAAGAAGATCTTGGTCTTGAACTTTGCCTGATCAAAATGATAGGAGAGAAAGACCTCAGCTTGAACAAATAGTAGTTTTTTTATTATCTAGGTATTTGTTGCTCATATCTTATTGGTCTTATGGTATTTAATCTATAGATTAATCCAATTGGAGGAGTGAGGTGGACACGAGATATTAAACAACTCTTTTTATTATCAATGATGTCAATGGAACATATAAGATGACCAATAGAAGCTTATTTACATTCAGTTACTAATGTGTTTCATGTCAATCAATCAGATGCCAGGTGATATTGTGCTACCAGAAATTTAGTGTTAAACTGAGATAGACAAAATTCTCAAAGAAAACTGTGAAAAACAGTAAATACTTTAAGAGAATATAAGATAGTATGTGAGAAGGTGGATAATAAGCCTTCTTCTGTCAAAAAAAACTCTTTCCGCTAATCCTCCTTTTTTCAAAAAATTTCTTTTTTTGATAATTTTCTTGAAAAAAGTGAACCAGTCTAAACACACAAAAAAGAAGTACAAAATCTTAGACCAAGCCATAAAATACTTGCAACATACTCAACTACATACATCAATCTATCTGGAAATATCAAAGATAGAAATATACATTGTTTTACTAACTTTTTATTTCTTTGTCTTAAACTTTTTAGAAGAAAGAAAAAAAACTGAAAACTGATTCACAGTCAGAAAAAGGGAGCCAATATCAACTTCACATAGCTTACAGCCAGGCCAGTGCAGGTTAACACCTTTCTTGACACTGCAAGAAACCCAGGAAGCAACTAAGTCCACTCGATAAATCAAGTTGCTCCAGTCACATCAAGGCTTAGAAGGATATCAAAGCTCCCTAAAGACAAGATAGTCTTAATGTACATACCCATCAAAACAACATACCTATCCCAAACCTCGTCACGCAAACACGAACATATAAAAGCGAAGCAGAAAACAAGCACATACACGTATATTTTGTTGTCAAAATAAGTTGATCGATCTTTCACATAAATATGGCAACAACTCCCAATTTAGGATAGGATTATTATATAAACAAGTATATATATGTATACTTTGTTATCAAAACAAGTTGATCGACTTTCCACACAAGTACAGCAACAACTCTCAAATTAGGATAGGATTATCAACATAAACAAACAAACAACCAAAACAACACAACAAGATCATCTAAATTACCTAAATAGATATATATAAACAACAACAACTCAAAAGTTTATCCATAGTCTAAATTTAGAATACCGATAAACAAAAACAACAAAAAACATGTAAAACACTCAACAACTATCACATGATAAAATAAAATACATAGTTAATATCCACAATATTGATACTATAGATATGGATAAAGCCGAAGCAATCTTAAGCATAGTACAAAATAGAGAAGACAAGATATTAGATATTTTAATTAAGATAGCTAGACAGCATGATGAAAAAGATGAAATGTGGACAACATAGCAGCTACTTTTACAGAAAGAAGAAACGAGTATCAAATACAGACAAACACCGGTATCGGAAACATTCATGATTATAGACAGTATAATTGCCAGAATATTAGGAGTAGATAGAGCAACCTTCTATAAAGAATGTATTCTAATACAACATATCACATACCTCTGGCAACAAGGTAATAGAAAAGAAGAAGACTTACAACAACAGTTTCTAGAAAACAAATATTTAAATATAGTTAAAGGAAATAGTAATAAGGGAAAACAAAATATTTGTCAACCTATGAAAATTACAATAAACTTAGAAAATGAACAAATGTTAGAAATTGAGACAACAACTCAAATAAATGAGAAGAAAGACCTAATAATGGAGGAAATTCGTGAAAAAGTACAGGGTCCAAGTATTGCTAAACTCAACACTTACTTTATTAGAAATCGTCAAGAAGCAACAACAAACAAGCCCTACTATATAACTAAAAAGGGAATTTACAAAATTGGCACTATGACAGCTAATGTCCTGGGAGATACCAAAGAAGAAACACCCGCATACATGAGAGGTCTACTAAAACTACCAATGGGACAAAGAAACCTACTACATACAGAATTCTTAAATGGTAATGAATGGTTGACCTTCCATGTTAACGAAGAAGAAGATCTTCTAAAATGCATA
>CAJVPT010000723.1:0-26454 GCA_910592055.1 Acaulospora colombiana | reverse complement strand
AAGTACTGGTATATACTTGACTAATCTGCCAAGGCTCTACCTGTCCCATAAAAATTTGTTTTAAAGGAATATATTATATTTCAGTTGATCAAGTATTGACTAGAGTATTTCATAATTTCGTTGATTCCTGGAATATATGACTTATGCATAGTAGTTCTTCTTTCTAGTGTTTTCCATTTTTTTTTGTCTTTTTTGATTATATTTTGATTCGTTTCCTATTGTGAAAAGAGATGGCATCTCAGTTGCCATTTGTCTTGAAGAGTGGTTAAAAATTTGTCTATGATATTTTTGAGAATTTCTTTTTGATTTTCTGTTGCTGTATACTCTTTTATTATTTTCAAGAGATCTTTTGTAAGTGCCCCACTTGCAATATAGTTTCTTTCCTCAGGAGTCCATTTTCTTTTCATTTTTTTAAGTTTGTTGTTTAATGTTCTTTGGAAGGTTTGTTGTTTTCTACTGCTGATTTCCTCGTTGATTATTTGAAGAAGTTTTTTGAAGATATTTGTACCATTGTCTTTGCATATTATTGCATAAGTGTTTGTTTCGATATGCTGACAATTGATACAAAGGTTGTCTTTATATATTGTTGCTGCCCTTCTGTATAACTTGTCTTTGGTTGGTAGTTCTAAGTTTTGAAGTCTAAGTCTAAAAGATCTAGTATTGTGATCTAGTTTGTTAGTTGTACCCATTGTTATTTAAGATGGGAATTTGTGGATCATTGATTCTGCCCATACTATACTCTGTAGTGTGTTACTATTTGTTGAAATTAGATTATGGTCTAGCATTCTCCAACTGAAGATGTGCCTTGCTTTGATGAAGTTTTTTGCTGTCTCTGATATGGTGTTGTCTAAGACTTGTCCATTTTATTCTTGGATCCATAGGTTCTGGCTATCTTTTATAGGAATGAAATTTATTTTTGAGATTTTGCCTGTGATAGTTGCCTCCTTAGCAAGCATGTCTGCCTTATTGTTGTCTGGGTCATTGTTGTGTGCTTTAATTTTTTTCCATGTTATGTTGAGTCCCATATCTTTTATTAGCATATATGTCATACAAGTGACCCAAGCTTGTACAAATTTTTACATATAGTCAACAAGTAATTATACATGTATGAAATAAACCTATTTATATGAGTAACTATAGCTATTTTTTCTCTATATATAACTACTACCTATTCAGAAAGATGTACGATTCCTTCTTAATTTTTTTCAGAACAATTTTATTTATAGTAAAAGTAGTCTGGTTATCAGGCCATCGAATTTTCTTTATCCTGGACTTCTTGATTATTTCTAAGTCCTTTGGAGTGGTCCATGGATTTCTCCTCCCATCAAGGTCTTCTGATAGTAAAGTCTGTGAAAGACTAGCACAGCTACATACTTGAATTCTTGAATGGATACCTCAATCCTATAAGGCAGGGGAACCAGGTTGTCTTGGTTGATTTACTATTCCTTCCTTCAGCGATATGCTACCGGTTCAATATCTACTCTTCTTATTACCTTGTTTGGTAATGCGGCTGTATCAAGGGATAATCTTACTTGATTTCAAACATTCAGCCTCATCACAATCCAGTATAAAACCAGCTTGAGACACTATTTCTTTGTGAGACAAGCTATACTTGGAAACATTGGTTATTATACGGTTACACCAATGAATGCTGATCACTACCCGCTTGTCAGAAGTTGCCTCCTGGAGGATTTGATCACAGTTCTTGTGATGTGACCTACAAAGTGCTAACCACTGCACTATGGACCCGTAGGTCCCTTACTTTGGTCACTTTGGTTATCAAATAATTAATATTCAATTATGTATATAAAGGCTAGCTATTCAAAGTAGTTAATTCAAGGTTTTATCTATTGAATTCTCCTATTCTTAATATTATTCATCTCTAATAAATCTTCTAATTAAACCAAATCACCTAAAATCTCTTTAAAAGTATTTGTGTAATCTCTACTATTCTTTAATTATTAATTTCAATATATTAAGACTGAGATATTCTTTCTTAATTTAAAGTGAATTACTGCTATAGTTATTTTGTCTATCTATTTGATTTGAAAATTATTGAATAGATTGACAAATTGATGGTGACTGTGGGATTTATTACTCTATAAACTACACTTTAAGAACAATTAGAAAACCTTGTTTAGTATTGAAAATATTCACTTAAGAAGTGATTTGGAAATCCAAAGTCTAGTAAAGAGTTTGAATTTTGTTATATGAATAGTTTAAAAAACTATTTTATTACTAATAATATATACAATACTTTTTATAAAACAAATTCTAATATCAACATCAATCAAATTTATTCTTCTTATATTGACAACTCTTGTTTAATCTGTTGTCTACCTCATAAACCTTCTCCTGCTTTTAAAAACTTTTAAAATTGATTCAAAGTTAAATTTATTATTGCTTCTTATAATTTGGAACCCAATATTATTTTAATCAAATTCTTTCTACTTCTACCTTTTATTTTAAATCTATTACTATCAAAAAATTAATTTTTACTATTCAATACATACATATTTATTGGAAACTCTTATCTACTATTATACAATCCAATTTCTTTACTATTGATTCTCTTGAACCATCTAATTTACTTGTTAATTGTATACCTTGGATAGCTCACTTTGCTCTGAACCCACCCAAAACTTACAATTATTTCAAAAACCTTTTATTTTTCAACAAACCCTTACATCTTGAATCACTTTTTAACTCTTCTATTTTATTTCTCCTTTTTTATCTATTTTATTTCCCATATATATCTCTCTTAATAATACACATATCCATATAATTATGTCAATACTTAAGGACATCTATAATTACTTTGAATAATATTCTTTATTCTCATACTTCAATATATTATAAGTGGAACCTTTCTCTGGTGATAGAATCCAGGACCCTATTACTTGGTTGACTTTTGTTGAAAAGGCCATGATGATTAATCAATGGGAAGGCAAAAAACTGATTTGTATGCTCAATACTCACTTCTAGAATGAAGCTGAAAAATAGTGAATAATATATTTTGAGAACAATAATACTGATGCTAATACTATGAAATGAAAGGCTATTTCTGAGAAATTCAAAAAGCAGTTTTGTACATAACAATCGATCAATAAATAAATACATAATCTTAAAAAATATAGACAAGGACCAATCAAGTCTATAACTACTTATCATGCCATTTTCCAATATTAAAGGCTATATAAGTTCTAGCCAATAACTCTACTATTATATCAAAAGATTACTTCTATATTTGATTTCAATTGTTTCTATGAACAAACCTAATAGTGTGACTGCTGCACATAAACTTGCAATGCTTGTTTTTTTTTTTTTGAAACACTTAACATGCCTATTTTATTGAATATATGTAATACATTTATATTTATTTACAGAGCGATTGTGTAGGATATTTTCAATGTTAAGTAAAATAATAAAACCAATTGGTAGCAGGCTCGATTTTTCGATCCCTTGTGGCTTGTTGTACATGGTTAGAGGGACTAACGTGCCTAGACTCTATCAATATGTTTAATAAAGATATCAAGAATGTTTGGAGTGCTTATGATAATTCCTTCCATTGTTGTTGTATGTATTTCTGTAATGGGTACATCTTTCTGTGCTGTCTGACTTTTGGATTTATGTTTCTTTTTCTTCAGGGTTTTGATTATTCCCATAGTTTTCTCCCATATTTGGATACAGCACATCTATCAGTCTATATATTGAAAGTGATGAATCTAATTCTGTGAATTATGTTGTGAGTGGCTTCTGCTATTTGGTCGGATGGGATGAATTGACTAATTGTCTGAATTACTTTTCTACTGATGCCACCTCTAATGTAGATGTCCTAAAGGTTATTATTTTCTAGGTGGTCTTCAATCTTCTTTTTGCAGGAGTGTGGGCTCCCTTTTTCAGTCCGAGCAGTGGTTTCAGAGTATATGGTATTAAGTATCATTTCATTGATGTAGATTCTGTGATGTTTATATCAGAAGGGATGGATATTGTCTTCTATTTTTGAGCAAGTAAAGCATATGGGCGATTTGTAAATGTCTGATCTGCGGGTATGTAGTTTGTTTATAGTTGGAAGTTCTAAGTTTCTTAGCTTGATAGCAAATTTTCTATGGCTGTGGTCTATATTATCTGTGTGGTTACTTGTGATCTTTGTGGGGTGAAGAAGTTGGAGTGACTGTTTCTAGTCAATGTCAACTCTTTACTGTTGGTTTAATGAGCGGTTTCAGTCAAGCGTAATCCATTTGTGTATGAATGTGACTTGGCACATTTTCTTGATTGCTTTGTGGATAGTGTCAGTGATCTTGAGCTCTTGATTGTAGCTAAAAGTAATGATGTTGAGATCCAAGTTATTCTGTACAAGTGTTTCACTATTGTTAGTATTTTTTAGGCTTTATTTGGCTAACTTGTCAACTTGTTTTAGTTCTTCGTTGTTGTTGTTTTTTTTGTTGATTTTGATCCAGTTGACAGAGATTTAAGCTGCTCGGATGCAGTTGTGTAGGTTATGGATGAGGCCTGCTTTGGATATATTTTTGATTTGTCCTAATGTTACTTTTTTAACTTATGATATAAGTTTTGCTGAATCTGTGTGTAAGAGTACTTTTTGTCTAACTGGTAGGGCTCCGATAGCAATGGTTGCAGCTATGATCCCTGCTCTAAAGGTGGAGCACTGTTCTGTAATGCTGAGGTCGAGATTGGTTTGTTGTATTGAACTGGTTGAAAAGATGATACCCACACTAAGGGTATTATTGTTTTTGTGACTAAAAGCTTTATCTATGGTTATCTTAATGGTTTCATTGGTGTTGATGTTTTTGTTAATGTCTATTAGTTGTTGTATTGTTAAATCTGATAGAGCTATGAATTGTAGAATGTTTTTAATGGAGGTTGGTGTTGTGTCAATCTCAACTACTTCCAGCATTTGATTGGGTTCATTGAGCCATTGTTGTGTACTATCGGGTAAGATCTGAATTCTGAAGTGTGGCTCTGTAGAGGTTCCTACATTTGTTTTTAATGTTTTGATTACAGGGACTTGATATAATAAATTTGTTAGAACTCTGAAATAGTACATGTGACTTATTCTATCTATATATTGATTAAGGTCACATCCTGGATATTTTATCACTGGTGAAGTGTTTGTGATAAGGTAGTGCATAGTTTGGTATAGTTTTTTTCTTAACTTACTTGTTTTATGAGAGTTAGGATTTGGTGTCGCTGAAGAATATACCATGATTTGCTGGAGTATCTTCACTGTCCTTGTCTGTTATCTATGTCCTATCGGGTTTGTATTTCTGGATTGAGTTTGTTAAATAATGAGTGATTGTTAATGTAAATTTATGTTGTAGCCTTGAGTGTTGTGAAAAAGGAAAGTTGTTTCTCTTGTTTGTTTTGTTGTGAAGTGCTTCTACTTGATGCCAGTTGAAGGCCATTGTACAATAAGTATTGAGAAGTTGTTCTACCCACATTATATTATTTGTTCTTAGTCCCTTTCTATTGAGGTTTTACCATTCGCTGGCCATGATATCTTCTATATAAGTGAGTCTGTCGTTGATGCTTCTGGTTATTATCTGTCATTGTATTGTAATATTTAGGGCCTATATGTTGTTAAGTATTTCCTGTATTAGGTTGGCTTTTGCTGACAGGATTCTTGGGCATTTCCTGAGAACATCCTTTTTTTACCATGCCATTCACTAAAGTTGTTGGGTTCTGAGTCAGATTGTTTGTCCTACCAGATTATTACTATGGTATAGTTCTTGAAAATTACTTAATGTTTCTATTGTTGTCGTGTTTCAATTTCCATGATGTTGTACTGGTTGCTGAGATGTGCTATTGGGATTGGAGCAGTTTTTGAGAGTTGGGTATGATGTTTGAGACAGCTATAAATGTGGTGATCTATCCATTGTGTTTCATTTCTCGTTAGTATCAGATCTGTTAGTAAGTATTCTATCATGGGAAAAAAAACATGATTTGTAATATAATGGTGCATCTTATTCATAATTTGTTTTCTAGCTATTGTATTGCAGATTGTAGTGACTTTCCTTTAATGAGGCTGCGTTAAAATTGTTTTCCTTTTTTTCTTTCATGCCATACCCCTAGGACTCTTTTTGCTTGTGTTTTAGTAGTTGATAATATTTCATGTCCCTGGAAGGTAATACTTTCTTGTGGACCATTGAGGATTTAGAGTTCTGATTTGAGGGTATTGACTGTGATGTTGTCGAGGTGATAGAAGGAGGCACTGACTTCCATAATATCTACGAGTTGTTCTCTATTCGAAGCAATGAATGTGGTGTTGTCCATATATGCTGTTACCAAAATGTTGAGATTTGTGGGGCTACTATTGTCGTGATTGGGTCTGTAGCTGTTGAGCTGATAGCTTTTCATGTAGTTGATTGTGCTTAATAAGAGGTTGTAGTTAAAGATGGGTCCCTAAAGGGGGAACAGAGACATAAGTCAACTGTCCCTCACTAGGAAACATTAAAATTTTTAAATTAATAACTATTAAAAAACTATCCACATATGTTCTCTATTATTCAAATTATTGATTTATAGCATTTCTGGACTTTTGTCTCTATTAAAGTGAAGAGTTATGAATTTTGTCCCTCAAAAAGTGACATAAGTAATCTGCGAAATTTTATATAATAAATACTTTAGGGACCTATCATTAGTCATAATATATGTACCAAAGGAAAAGTGAGATTGTATTACCTTTATCGATTCCTTCTTCCACTTGATATAGGTCGGTGAGCCCAAAATATATTATTACTTTGTTTGATTGATTTAAAAAGCAGTTGCTAATTATATTGATTAGTTTGCTTGACACCTTGATTCGTTGAAGTGAGTTCATTAATCTCTGTATATTGACCGTATTATATGCTTTACTCATGTTTTGAAAGAGCATATAGTATTGTTTGTTTGTTTCTTATGCATCTTCCAGTACTTGATTTATAATAGTGATGGGTTTGTGAGTACTGCTTTTGGATAATGCTGCTGCTACCCAGTTATTTTCGGATAAGATCAAGTATTCAGTCATTATTTTGACTAGACGATTATTTATAAGTTTGGTAAAGATTTTCTTGATCGATTTTAGAAGGGTGATAGGTCAGGTGATATTGATGTTATATTTCCAATCTTTTGGTTTGGGTATTAAGTATATAGTTCCTTCTTTCTATTCAGTGAGTAGCCTCTCATAGGTGTGAATGTTATTAAAGAGTATGATTATGGCTGCCACTATTTCTATGTTAAGATGTTTGTATGCCAGGTATGGGATTTGTGAAGGTTCTAGAGCTGATTTGTTACTAGAGTATTTGATTACTTGTTGTACTTCTTCAGTGGTGAATGAGATGAGTACAGGATCATACCATTCTTCATGAATAGTGGTGATAAGTTAATATGTATTCTGCCAGTGTGTACCTTGCACTTCAAAAGTATTTCTCTTGTTCGTCCAGTTTTTGAAATGTGATCTGACTGTTTCTTTGATTTTATGGGGTTTGTGTACTAGGATTTTTGTATTACCCTCCTCTTTAATGAGTTTGGTTGTGAAAATGCTTTTCTTGGGATTATTTAAAAGAGATCTTATGAGTTTCTTCTTGTTTATGTCGAACCAGTTGTTATGATTTCTAAGGGCTTGGTCTATATTTGCTTTGGTAGTTTCATATATGTTTTATTTATTGGTAATTTTTTCGAGAGCAATTAATTTGTCAATTTCTTCATTTAGGACTTTAATATCTTTTTCTGGTGGAAAAGAGTGGATTGGTATTTGTTCCTGTATGGCTTTGTGAAGGTTAGAAAATTGTTTGAGATTAGATCTAGTGTTCTATTTATTGTACAGATTGATTTGTTTTTTGTATTATAGCAGCTGAATAAGTAGTAAGGGTTTTGTTGGCTTTGAATATTTGGTTCTGCCTCTTTGTTTTTCTCTATATTTATAGATATATTTGTTGGCAGCATTGAGGATAGCTTGTTGAAGGTAGTTTTAGTTTTTGTCGATGTCTGTTGGTTCTATCTTGAGAAGACTATGGAGGGTTGGCATTTGTGCATCAAGTTTAGTAGTAAAAGCATCTTATTACTTGGCTAAGGTTTTCTCCCATTGGAAGTGAGTGTTTGTGTGTAACTGTCTGTTTCACTTATTATTTTTTACCAGTTGTCAGCTTTCTATATATGTTATTTGCAGATTGTGCTTGCTTGTGATGCTGGTGTTTTCCATTATGAATGAGTCGATTGTTGCAACATATGAAGCATGTATTTGTCCAGATCATATCTATTTTGCTTGAAGCAGTTGTAAAGTGCCAGATATATTCTTTTTGCTGTGGGTTGTGGTATCGATATGTATCGATTATTCCAAGGTTGATAAGTTGTTCACAAAAACTGTTTGTTTTCTCTTTATGTATTTTTCTGTTGTTAGAGGTTTTGTTCATTCTGTTGGATGGGCTCATATTGAAGTCTCCTCCAATTATAATATGCCAGTTCATATTGTTCTGCTGTTTGATCCATCTGATAACTTGGATTTGTACTATTGTTGTAAGTTTTCCAGCTCTAGCTGGTGAGTAGATGCCAATGATTCTACAGTATAGCTTATTTGGGAGTGCGAGATCTATGCATATCACTCTGTCCAGGTATTTTTGTATTTCAATTATCCGATCAGATAGGGGTTTTTTGATTGTTACTCCTATACCAGCACCGATGTGATTATCTTCTTCTCATTATATTGAATAGTTATCTGTTTTCCAATGTTTTGTACTGATTTTGGTTCCATTAGTTTCTGTTGATATTATTATGTTCCAGTTGTTTATATGCCATATGGTGAACCAAGTTTCACTTTTGAGGAAATCATTTAGGCCTCTATAATTTAGAGTGGCCACTGTCCAATAGAATTTTGTTTGATTTTGTTTGGCAGCAGTTGGATTGTCTTGTGGTATATTTTTGAAATGTTGTGGAGTGTTTGAATAGTTATATGTTTTCCTCTGGTTGTTGCTAGAAAGTGGGGCATTTGTTGTTATATTGTCTTGAACTGCTTTGTTCGAGGTGCTTGCATTTGTGTTTGTGTAATCAGGGATGATGGTGATATTTGAAATGTTGTTGTTGTTCTTAGATGTGTTATTATTTAAAGAGTTATTATTTTATTGTTTGTGAATTGTGCTGTTTGTATTACCTATGTTATTGATATGTAGAGGAGGGTTGTCTTGTGTTGCTTGGGAGAATGTTCATTATGGTTGATACTAGTGCATTCATGGTTCTGTCCATGTTTTCTATTGATTGGTGAAGTTGTTGTTGTTGCTGTTGGATATCTTGTATGTTTAAAGATTCAGCTGCTAGTGGTTTGTTATGATGTTGGCATGTGTGTTCTCTTCTTTCATGTCTTCTGCATATGCATAGCAGTATCGTTCGAGATTATCAATTCTTTCATCGAGGTCTTCCAATTATTTTTTGATAGATGAAAGTTCTTCGCGAATTTCATTGAGGGCTGTAAGAATTTCATCTGTTGTATCCGGATTGGGTTCATTTTCTGAGATGTTGTGTGAGCTTCTGGTGGCTGCAGCATATGATCCTGGTTTGAGAGGTTTAGTGTTTCTTGAGAGTTGTATTAGTCTACGGATGTGTGTGGATTTGGCTGGTCTGAATCGATTGTATAGTTTTCTAAATTTTTGGATTTGTTCATGATTGTATTCATTCCACTGTTCTCTACATTCTTTGACTGTGCAGCTGGCTATGAGATGATCAGGGCTGTTGCATATGGTGAAGAGTTTTGTGTCAATGGGATTGCATGTTAGGATGGTTTCTCCAAGACAAAAAGTCTCATTTAGTGCTTGTTGGAGAAGTTGTTCACTATCAAAACTAAAGACTGCATATTTCCTTGGTTTGTATGACATTAACTGGGATATGTAGCAGGTTTTGGCTTGTAACTTTTGACAGATATACTTGAGGTCAAATGAACGGGTCCCAGGAGAGAGGTTTGTTAGTTTTAGTGATAGGTCTGGTAAGTTTCAAGTTATATTGAAGATTCTTACAGAATCTGTCTTGATAAGGGTGCTCCAGGATTCTAGTGCTTTGCATTTATCTTTCTGGTTGGAGAATGTGATCGTGGCTGACTGCCATATTTGTTATATTGTCATCTTGATATTGGTTATCTATTTGAACTTGGTGAATGTTTGTTGCACATCAATGAACTTAGTGTTCAGGGAATATCCCACATCCTGATACTCATTTCCTTATCGAGTCTGCTGATTATTTTGGGGAGTGGTATGAGTTTGGTATGCTTGTATCGATAAGGCTTATGTTACTGGCTGTTTCTGCAGAGTAATGATCTCTGAAAATGGTAATAATATGATTGATCTCCTCTATTCATTCGCTTTGGATTGTGAGGAGTCCTTCAGGAGAGTTGAGTGCCTTGGTGAGAAAGGTGATCTTTTTTCCTATCGAGTCTCCTGATAGTAGGTTTGCTTTGATTCCAAGTTTGATTCTCTCTCCGCCGTACCTGATATTTATATCGAATAGTAAGCGGGGTCTCGGTTTGCTCTCTTGTCTTGGTTCTTTTTCCATGCATTTTCCCTGATTTTGCCAGTCTTGCTCCTCTTGGAGAGAAGTGTTATCATCGAAATCCATCTCAATATCTGGGTCATCAGCTCTTGCTAGCCTAAGGTTGTCGGTTACTATTTCTTTACCCTTTTCTAAGGGGTTTTCATCCATTTTGCACTATGTTTCTCCTGTATTATGCTATGCCTTGTTATGTATGTTTTGCTCCTCTTCTACCTGTTCGCTCCAGGTATACTGAGTTCTTTCCGTATTGGTATCTTCTGTTGTTCCAGTGATAGTGTCATTGTCTAGAGTTGTTGTTTGTAAGGTGCTGAGGGATGGAAGAATAGTTTGTTTTTGTGAAGCTGTTTGTTTGGTACTGGGTTTCTTTTTAGGTTTTTTGTATGTTTCTTTACTGATAGGGCTGGTTGTGCCCTAGTGAGCTTGTCAATGTTGTTGTTGGGCATAGTGTTTAAGTATTGTAGTCTTTTGAAGCTCTCCATTTTTCAACTGTTTTTTGCATTTTTGTGGTTTATGTTACTGTGCCACAGGAAAATGGGAAAGCGTTATTGAGATCAGAGTTGTTCAATAGCTTATTAAAATGATTAGGATATAAACAATAATAAGAAACTATGCAATCTTGCTTTTATTTCAAGGAATTTCAAAATGACTTCTTTGAAATCTGAAGATCCTGTAGATAAATATGGGTCCCTAAAGGAGGAGATAGAGATAAAAGTCAAATGTTCTTCACTAGGAAATATTAAAAATTTTAAATTAATAATTATAAAAAAACTATCTATCCTTGTTTTATATTATCCAAATTATTAATTTATAGTATTTCCTGATTTTTATCTCTATTAAAGTGAAGAGCTATGAATTTTGTCCCTCAAAAAGGAATATAAGTGATCTGCAAAATTTTATATGCTAAATACTTTAGAGACCCATCATTATCTGTAGATGCTCTTATCAAAAAGTTTGAAAAACATTAATTGAACTTTGCTGAAAAATAAGAACTTCTTTTTGCACAAATAAAAAACAAGACCATCATCAAGACAATCTATATCCAATTCTATTAATAGATCCAAAAATATTAAACTTGTATATTTCAGATGCAATAAACTAGAACATCTGTTGAGAAAATACATATCTAAAAAGGTTCAAACAAACTTCTTCATGTCCAGGAAATCTTTAACCTATCTTACCATTGGAAATTAAAAGAGAAATTCTATGAATCTAAATATGAAAGAAAGTCTACATTGATTAGTGCAATCAATCCTATACCATGAATAGAAAAGAGGCAAAACAAAAGCAAAAACTATCTGAATCAAATAAAAAATCAAATCTATATATCAAAAAAGTCTCTAGAATTCCACTAAGAAAAATTTATGACTTTGAATATAAAGTGATTGCAACCCTCCTACTGCCAAACCCAAAAGGCCCAAAACCAAAGTTCAACTATCTATTGTGAACCAAATGTCTAACTATAACATTTTTGAGGATATTTTGAATCTTTCTACCAAAGCTACTCTGGAAAAATATTATAATATCCTAATTAGTGCAAAAACTTGGTAAAAATTCTTAAGCAATCTAAATTACCTATGGAAAACAATTATCTTACTTCTAATGACCCAAGGAAAACCATAGCTACTAGGTGCTATGTTCACATCAAAGGAAATTCTGTAATGACCATTCTTAACTCTAGTACTACTTCAGTATTATCAATAACAAACTTATGAGAAAACTTGAATTAAAAATTGATACCAAGTCTAAAACTATTGTAATTACTATCAATAATATATGAACCAGAACCCTTGGACAAATAACTTCTTTGAATATATTTATCCAGGATTTAACTGTATTAGTGACCTTACAAGTAATTGAGTCATGTGAGGAAACCCTTTTTTTGGAAACTGATTGGCTGAATAATATGAAGGCAAATTAGAATTTTGAGAACCATACTCTCCAAATTACTTATAAGGATAAAACTATTGCCATAGAAACCACTCACTATACTGATACTTCTTTATATCTTCACAAGATAATAATACCTATAAGTATGATAAGAAGAACTTTTGGATAAAATTGAATATAAATCTAAAGTGATCTTGAGAAATAAAAGTCCTATATGTCTGAACTTATTCTTGAATCTAAGAATAAAAACCCTGTCTTTTTTTTTTCTGACTGTTCTGAATTTGAAGAACCTACTTCTGACTCATCTACTAGAATCTTGATCAAGGAACAACAGCTAAGATTCAACAAATCATATCTGATCATAAGGATGTCTTTGTTAATCACATCTCCAAGGAAGGTTAAACAAGTAATCTGGAAAGAATAATAGTAGTTATCCATAGTATTAATATTGAAAATGCTACTCCAATCAAATAGCAATCCTACAAAGTCTTATTTGATTAATAGAAATTTATCAAAAAGAAAATTGAGAAAATACTATAGTGAGGAATTATCAGCCCTACACCAGCTTATAATCTTCTTCTGTTGGTTATAATGTCCAAGAAAAATAATAAGCGCACTTCTATGTTGACTATAAGAAATTCAATGCAATTACTGAAAAGAATATCTATCCCATGTCGATTGTAAATAATCTTTTAGAAATCTTCAATGGTGCTCAATAGTTCACTAGTCATGATTTAGGAAGTGAATATTAACAAGTGCTAATGAGTGATAGAGACAAATACAAACAGCATTCACAACAAAATATGACCTATATGAATTCAATATTATGATCTTTGAACTTTGTAATGCTCCTACAATTTTCCAATAACTAATAGACAAAGTATTGGCTCCCTACTATAATAAATTTGTTGAAGTTTACCTTAATAACATTAGCATCTTCTCTATCACCTTTGAACTCTACTAACCAGTATGTTCCCATTATATTGGATGCTCTCAGGAAAATCTCCCTAGTGCTGAACTCTGAAAAATGTTACTTTTTCTTATCACAAGTAAAATTACTTGATCATGTGATTAGCTGCGAAATAATTCAAGCTTATAATGACAAAATTATAAAAGTTAAAGAATTTTCAAAATCCACTACTATTAGGCAAATAAGAGAATTTCTTGGACCTGTCTCTTATTATAAAAAATTCATCAAAAACTTTTCTTTTATTGTCTATTTTCTAAATTCTTTTTTGAAAAAGGATACTGCCTTTAAATAGATAGATTATCACCAGCAAGCCTTTGAAACTTTGTAGTAACTCTTAATCTTATCTCCTGTCTTGAGATACCTTGATTTTTCCTAAAACTTCTATTTTTATATTAATGTCTCTGAAACTGATATTGCCACAGTCTCAACAAATCTAAGAGAAACTATTCTGCCACTGAGTTGGAATGTCTTGCAGTCATCTGGGCTATTGAACACTTCCACTAATATCTAAGAACTCAACACTTCTTTTTGATTATTGACAACTCTGCTCTTCAATAGTTTTTTTTTTTTTTTGGTCACACACAACTTTGTCTATTTTATTGATTATATGCATTATATGTACTCTTGTTTACAAAGCAATTTTGTAGACTGTTTCTATGTGTAGCAAAACAAAA
This sequence comes from Acaulospora colombiana, assembly GCA_910592055.1. NCBI lineage: Eukaryota > Fungi > Glomeromycota > Glomeromycetes > Diversisporales > Acaulosporaceae > Acaulospora > Acaulospora colombiana. The sequence goes on along the minus strand of CAJVPT010000723.1, from coordinate 12,396 downwards.
AAACCAATTGATATAATTTTACTAAGTAGTACTATACCAATTGTGACTTGTTGTCCTCTAGAGGAGGTATTAACGTGCCTAGGCGCCATTAGTGTGTGTGGTTGAAGATGTCATAAATTGTTGTCTAATCTTGAATGATGGTTTCCAGTGTTTCTGTCAGGATCTCCGGATGTGGTGTGAGTGGTGGATCTTGTTTGTATCCTTTTTTCTGGATTTTTTTTTGCTTTTTTCTTTTTTCCTTTCTTGTAATGCCTTGTGTTATTTCTCAGAGTTGCAGGTATCTGCATCTGTTGACCCATATATTATATGTAATGAATCTGATGTTGTTAATATAGCTTTTTATGGCTTCAGTAATTTTTCCTAAAGCCAGAAACTTGCTGAACATTTCAAGAACTATTTTGCTGATGGCTTTTCTTAGGAGTAGGTTCCATAGGTTAACTTCTTCGATGTCTTTTGTTATTTTTGCTTTGGCTATGTGCGGGCTTCCTTTTTCTGTTTGTGCTGTTATTTTGCGATGTATGGTTGATATGATTATGTCATTGATTTCGATTCCATAGTATAGATATTAGAAGGCATGGATATTGTCTTCTGTTGCAATGCATATGAAACACTGCATTGATATCTATATTTTTGGTTTTCTTTTGTGTAGTATATGTATTGTAGGTAGTTCTAGGTTCTATAGTTTGATTGTGAATCATCTTTGTGTATGATCGAAACCATTAGTGTATGCTCCAGAGAATTTTGAGGAGTGAAGGAGCTCTGTGAAGTATTTCCAATTGATGTTTTCCTTCTGTGAGGGTTGGATTATTTTGTTACATATAAAAACACACCATTCATGTGTTAGTTCAGCTTGTCATCTTAGTTTTAATACTTTTCGAATGTTATTGAGGATCTCTATTGTCTTGTTGTGTATGAAGAATAAGGTTGTGTGTTTGAGTAAAACTGTCATGAGAAAGCCATCTTCTGTATTGCTTCTGAGAGCTGTCTTTGCAGTTTCATTTACCGGGTTGAGGAATGCATTATTGTCCTCTTTTTTGATACATTTTTCCAGTTGATTGTGAGCTGTGCTGTCTGGATAATGTGATGTAAGTTTTTTATGAGCCTGTACTCAGTAATGTTTTGACTTTTTCTTGTTTTTGCATTTGTTATTTCTTTGATTAGCTTTGCTGAGTCTGTGTGGACTACTACTGTGCTGCCATGTGAAATACAGTCGATTGCAATTATTGTCACTAATATTTCTACCCAGAAGGCAAATACTTGTCCTATAAGTTTCATGCCCACTATTTCGTGTGTTGTTTCATGATAGTCTGACATAAGGAAACCGATTCCCATTAATGTGGATTGAGAGATGTCGAAGGTACTATTAGTTGTTATATGAAAACTTCTTTTCTCCTTGTAGTTATTGTGTATGTCCATGATTCATGGCTTAACTGCCTTATTATTTTCTGTATTCTGCAAATAGTGGCAGGTGTGGTATTGATTTGTATTATTTCTAATCTGATGTTAGGTTCTGCGATCCATTTTTAGATGCTGGTGAGTGATACCTGCAGCCTCAGTTTCATTTTCTTGCTGTTTTCCTGTGTAGACTTTGATGTCGATGCAACTGACACATTTATGGTCTTGTTTTGTGAAACTCTGAAACAGCACATGCCTGGTCTATTGTCAATGTTCTTGTTCTGATTGCAGCCAGGACATTTGTTTATTGGAGATCTATTAGTTATTGTGTAGTGTCAAAGTTTGATAGTATTGTCATGGAAGTTGATTATTTTGCCCAGAATAGTAGTGTTTTTGATTTTCGTAATGTATCAGGATAATTCCATAAATAGGTTGTTGTCAGGTTTGTGTATAAAAGATTTTATCTGTGCCTCTGTGTTAATAGTGTTGAACTTTGGGTAGTTGTTGATAAACTGTTAAGTGGCTGTTTGGATCTCTTGGAATCATAACAGCTCTTTCCTTTTGTTGGTTTTATTGTATAGGGCTCCTACTTGATGCCATTCAAGGGCTTTTGTACAATAGATGTTGAGTAGCTATTCCATCCAGATTATATTGTGTGTTCTCAGACCTTTCCTAATTCTGTTGTATGTTGGAGGATTAGTGATATCTTCAATGTATATTAGGTTGCATGTTTGTGGGTTCATTTCAGTATATCGATGTATTGTTATATTTTGTAATTGTATTTCTCTAAGAAGGTCTTGTAGAAAGTTTAACTATGTAGTATAGACTTTGAGACACTGTTTAAAGATATCTAGTTTTTGCCATGTGGCCCATTGAAGTTATTGTGCATGCAGTCTTATTATTTGTCCAGCTATGTTGACACTATTGTAGAGTTCTTGTATGTTGCTGCAGTTTTTCAGCATTTGGCAGGTGCGTGTTTCCATGATGTTATTAGAGATGCTTAGGTAAAGTATGGCCTTTGGGGCAGAGGATCCCAGCTGGAATCTTTTTCTAAAGCTGGTTCTAATTTTTCTATCGATTCAGTTGATTTCATGTACTGATAGTATGAGATCCATAAGTAGGTATTCAATGGATAGAAAGAGAATGTGATTAATAATGTATGCATGCATCTTATCTATGATACTTTTCCAGATAATGGCTTTACTGATCCTATATGCTTTTTTCTTGATGAGCTCATATTGGAATTTTTTTTCCTTATTTTATTCGTGTCAGTCTCCAAGTATTCTGATGGCCTATGTTCTTGGTATCAATGTCATGGTGTGGTTTTGGTAGAGGAGATCTTCTTGTGGTACATTCACTATTAGCAGTTCTAATTTGGCTGTGTTGATTGTGATTCCATTGAGATAATAGAATAATGAGCAGACCCTTGTAATTTCTTTGAGCTGTTCTCTGTTTTGGGTGATAATAGTGGTGTCATTCATATAAGTAGTGATTGAGATGTTGATTTTTGTTAAGTTTCTATTGTTGAGATTTGATCTTTGGCTTTTCATCTGGTACCCTTCATATTATTGATTGCGGTGATTAGGGGGTTGTAATATATTCGCTATAGAAGAAAGGATATTGTGTCACCCTAGTCTATACTTTTCTTCACTTTATATGGTTCTGTGAATCCGAAGTGGGTAATTACTCTGTTCGATCTATCTGCAAAACAGTCTGTGATGATGTTAATAAGCTTGTTGTGAATCTTTATGTATTGTAGTACAGTTGCTAATCTTTGTGTGTTGACTAAATCATAGGCTTTGCTCATATCCTAGAAGAGCATATAGCATGGTTTGTTTCTTTCTCTTGCATCTTTATTCAATAGTTTAAAACAATTAAACTTAAAGAATGATATACAAAATGGATACTTCGCTTGAAATCTTATAACTTTACTATCAAATATAGAGCTGGAAGGAAACATAATAATACAAATGTTATGTCTATAATATATGATATAGATGAACCAATCTTCTACAACTTTAAGGTTATATCTATCCAAAACTAATTCAAAGTCAGCAATTACAAATAAAATCTAACAATAAATAATATCCAGCCCAGGTGATCAGTGGCCTGAACAACAATACAACCTATATTATCAAATGAAATTTCTATATTATCAATGTCTCAAAAACTATCCTTAACACAATAAATTATCTGACACTTTTGACAACAAACAACAAAAGCAATTTATTTTCAAAGTACAATACTACCAAGTAAAAAATAATTATCTTTACAAAAAAAATCACTACAGGAAAACAAGAAATCAATTACTCTATATAATTCAAAAACATGAAGATAAATCAATTTTATACTTACTATACAACTATCCTACTAGATCCTATTTTAATATGGACAAGATCTTTGAAAAATCCTACAATCAATACTACTAGTTTCAAATGTTTGAGGGTGTGAAGTATTATAACAATATCTGTAATCAATGTTAATGACAAAATAAATTCAAGACCCTGAATTCTTATATCTAATCACAGTTGATAACTTCTTCTCCAAAATAGGCATTGATTTTGTAGGACCTCTTCCAATCACAAGCAAGGGAAACAAATATATTATCATTGCAACTGACTACTTTATCAAATAATCTGAAGCTGAAGCAATCTCTTATACTACAGAACAGTAAGTTGCAGATTTTATTTATCAAGTTATTATTTCAAACATGAATATTCAATACACATACTTTTTGATAATGAAATATATTTTAAAAATAAAATAGTTGCTTTATTGGAAAAATTTCAAATATATCTTTATTTTACTCTATACTACACAAAAACAAATGGACTAGTGAAGCACTTTAATAAAACTCTATATGAATCTCTAACAAAAGCAATTGAGAAAAAAAAGAATTGAGATGAATTTATTGTATCAACATTATTTGTCTATTGCACATCAAAACAAGCTTCCACCAAATTTATCTCCTTCTATCTAATTTATGACCACAACTCTTAAATGCTCCACATGCAAATGGATGAAGTAATATAATAAATATCTTAACCCAATCTATCAACTGACTGAAACCCTACCTATTACTCAAGAAACTGCTCAAGGGAATATTTTGTAAGCCCAAAGAAAACAAAAGAAGAGATTTGATCTGAAGTTAAAAAAGCTAAGGAACTTCAAAATTGATAATAAAGTGTTAGTCTATAATAATGCCAGGGACAAATACTTTATTGAAAAATTCAAATCAAAATAAAAAAACCTTATTTTGTTCATTATAACTTGAGAAATAAAGCCTTTAAACTTAGGACTATAGATGAAAAAGTGTTGGCTGTCTTTCTCAACTTGATTTTGTTAAAACTATATCTTGAGTATGAAAATGGGAAACTACTGTATAGATTAAAATTTAAAAGAAGGAATATATAATATAATGCAGTAGTAATGGCCCCTGAGCTCTCACCACTATTATAGCCAGCTCTAGGGCTTTTAACAATTACTGTATAATTTCAAGATGAAGTACTTATAAGTGAACAATTGAAAAATGAAAAAGGGAAACAAAATTTCAAAACTTGAGTGAGGAAAAGATTCTATTTAAAGGAGCAGAAATAGAAACATTCAACTGAATCAACAAGAAATCAAGTCTGATTACTCTCTATTACAAGTTCTGATTTTCTAATCCCAATTCTCTGACTCTAGTTAAAATAGAACTTTTGAAGGTCAACCACTCTACCTCTTCTTTCAACTGATAGATTTTTTCTTGAAGGTTAGCCTGGAACCATTTACTATGATATATTTGCCTTTCCTAATACTTAACCTTTTCCTAGAAAGTGATAACAATTGCTTACAAAGAATCTATTTTTCCTGAATGAGTGAGTTTCTATATCTTAATAACTCTAGTTTTTCTGGACATAATGATAAAAGAAATACAAGAAATACCTGTTAAATCAAGAAAAACTATCATATTAAATAGGAGAATATAGATGATCATATCAACTCAACAATTATATAAGGAGCCCTATTACCTACTATTGTGTATCAAAAAGAATTACTATACTCATGCAAAAATTACTATAATTACTATTCAGAACCTAATTTTGGAGGATTTTCTGACCATAAGTCCTTAATTTGTGTAAGTAATCCTAATACCATATAATTTACTCCAGCCTATTGAAAATCAAGTCTTGCAAGTATATAGTTGTATACAATATACTATTCATATGAAAAATAGGATTCTCTACTTGATCTATTCATACTATCTAAAGGAATTATTAAAAGGGTTGTTAACTAAGCATAACAATTCTATCTGAATAAATGCCTGACTAAATATCATCTTACTAGATGCCACTATACTTATGGTCTTTTTGAAAGAACCAGAATTGAGCAAATTTGAAGAACAAAGTATATAACTTTAACTATGATTACAAAATTAAAGTTTGTAAATATTAATTCCTTATAAATTTTGATTCATGGAACTCACCACTTAAGTAGGGAGAAAATGTTAGCCTTAATTAATAGCATATTTCTCTTTAATTATTATCTATAGTTCTTGTCGATCATATTACTTTAGTTCTATTTTTAGATTATATAATATAGGTAATGCAAGGTGTGTTTCATTGATTTATAGAGTATATCTAATAATTAGAGTAAAGTAATGATTTACATAGCACACATTATTTAATTTATTTATTCTATTATCATATCTTATTTATATTTAGCTAGCAGGTTATTCAAGTGGGCAGATCTAACATATTGACCTAATTTGGCAAATCTGATAGATTTGATTACTTTAATTACTTTGGTTACTTTGATTATCAAATAATTAATATTCAATTATATATATAAAAGCCAGTTGTTCAAAGCAGATAATTCAAGGTTTTACCCATTGAATTTTCTTATCTTTGATACTATATATCTCTAATAAACCTTCTAATTAAATCAAATCACCCAAATCCTCTTTCAATGTGTTTGTGTAATCTTTACTATCCTTGAATTATCAACTTTAGTATATCATGACTGAGGTATTCTCTCTCAACTTAAAGTGGATTATTGCTATAGTTATTCTGTCTATTTATCTGATTTGAAGATTATTGTATAGATTGACAATATACTGTATATATATAAAAGAAACACCTTGACTTTGATATGTACATATTAGATCAATAATGAACTATATTTAGAGTTAAAAGAAATAAAACAAATTCTGAATTTAAGAATGGATCAAAAAGATCAAACAGAAAGAAACTAATCTCTGGATCAAAATAATAGCTAGAAACTTAGTTTCCTATGACATCTTGAGTTTAATTCATAATTGAGTGAGAATCTTTAAGAAAAAAGTTAAGTTGACTCTTTTGAGTATATCAAAAAGATTCAAGAAATCACAAGAGTAATTTGAAAACAATGATATAAAACAGTAAGCAAATAGGAAGTCATCTAGAGAATCACAAAAAAAAAAAAGAGAACCAGAGACAAATAGAATCAAATGTTTCAAAAGTTTGTACTGGAAATAAACAAATGTAGTTGAATTGGACTGGAAGAAATCAAAACCTTTTAATTTCCTTTTTACATTAAAACATAAGAAAAATAATATTAACTTAATCTAGAAAAGTTAGTTTTTTGCAAGGAGAGTAACAAGTCACAGAGATTCTTTGGAGATCTGAACTAGGGGGTATCTTTTTTTAATATATTCAATATATATACTAATATTGTTTGAATTTTAATTAGCTTTGAAATAAATAGTGCACATATAATATCTAAGTTAATAAAAGATCAGCTAGAGGTTGAGCCAATTAAAAAAAAATAATAATAAAATACAATTAATAAATTAGATTTTTTAATTGAATATAATAAAATATTTAAAATTATTTTTATATTATCTTATTAGTAAAAGTGTATTGTATAAATATAAAAATATAATATATAATCAAATTATAAAAAATTAATAAAACTTAATTAATTATATATTAACTTTATCAAAATTTATTTAAATATTATAAAAGCTTAATATATTATTTTGTAAAATAAAAGAATAAAAAATATATAATTATTAAAATAAAAATTTTATTAATTTAAAATTTTATTTAATCTTATTTATTATTTATAAAATTACAATTAATTTTATATTGCAGTTTTGAATTTTCTATATTGTATACTATATAATGAGTTGTATAAAAACCATCTTCGGAATTCAAATAAATAGATTATTAATTTTAAAATTAAATTAAAATATTTTGTTTCAAGATATAGTATTGAAAACTTAAATTTTTAATAATAATTTTTGCATTCAAATATTCCAATTGATTTTTGCTATAAATTATATAAAAATATTTAAAAATCAACATGTTAAAAAATGTCGAAAAAATATGGTAAGCAAAAAGAAATTTTATAATTTTTGAATTACTTAAAATTGACAAAATTGAAATCTAAGATAATAATATAATGAATGGGCTTAAACTTTCACAAGTCATGTATGAATAAGATATAAATATTAAACTACATAATGCATCATATCAATTAGTTTAAGTCATGAAAAAAAAAACTCTTTTCTGCAGATCCTAAAATTCTTAAAAATTTCCTTTTTAGGCAATTTTTTCTAAGAAACAAAAAAGCGCATGAAAGAGATGAGTTCTCATAGAACCCTTCGCAGTTCCAAAACTAATACAAGACCTAACTACAATAAGAACCTTCTGGCAAGAGATAATACAAGAAATCTTTGAAAAGAAACCAATATGAACAATAAAAGGACAACAACCCTAAACAAGGGTAAAGAACTTGAAAAACTGATAGAAACCTTCCAAAACCTCTCCACAAATGAACAAATAATTCAACAATCCATAGCTAACAATCAGAACCTTCAAAACCACAATGAATAGGACGCAAGCAGCTCAGCATTGCAAACATGAAGTGAAGAAACAATCAACACTGAAAGAAGAGCATACCCCAAGAAAGCATGCAGAGAGGAAATATTAAATATCCAACAACACATCCACACACTAATAAGGGTTGATGACTCTGATATAGAAATATATGATGAAGGAGAGAAAAGATTAGAACAAGACCTAAACAAGGAAGATACTGAAGAAACATGACAAGTCCAAAGTAACCAAAGAAAAGACCACCCAAGATCAAGATCACCTTTCGATAGAACAATAAGATATAACAAGAAAAGATTTAAAGCAGGAATCATAGAAGTGACATCCCAGGCACTACTACCAGCTAAAAGATTACATACTTAACTAAAGCTTTAGGTAGCCCAGAAAGTCTCTTCAATATTCGCAAAGAAAAAAAAGAAGTTATCGACCACATTTCTGCCTTATTTGGAGAGGAACAGGTTGCAGAAAAGACATGCAACCTAATCTTACCAAACACAGATCAGAAAAGATTGACATGTATAATAATTATATTAACTGAGTCAAAAAAGAAAAACAGTATCAGGGTATGGGACATTCCCCTAACCACAAAATTTATAGAAATACAATAAACCTTCGCTAGATATGGATAAATTACCAACATGTCAATGCACACAAGTCAAATTTGGTAAATGACAACTATAACCTTTCAGGATAAGGAAGTTAAGGAACAATTAATCCAATAATACAGTATACTAATCAAAGGAGACGCAACAAGAATAATGGATGCACAATGGAATAGACAACAAATAACGAAGAGATTTCAACATGCTGCAAAGCTTATCAATCTTCCACCAAACACCAATACTTTCGATCTAAAGAATGTATATCAACAATTTTAAGCAAAGTCATGCTACATTCCCCGCAGAATAAAATATACCAGAAAATGATTTGTGGTTATATCTTTCGAATCTAAAAACAAACTCAAAGAAAGTTTAGGACAAGAATTTATTATTGGAGAAACCACTATCACAGTCAAGCCAATGAAAACTAAACTCTGCTCCATCTGTGATCAAAGCAATCATCTCCTGGCATAATGTTCCATGAAAGAAAAAAGAGAACAATGATTATCTTATAACAAAGATTAGGCTTCAAGATTTGGCAAACTTTACCAAAAGTTCAAACCCGCTGGTATCCAATGTATCAGAAACATAGCAAGCAAAGAAATACGTATATAGAGACCAAGACCAGGTTCATATGCAGCAGCAGCAGCAACTAATCTTAGAACCAAAACTAAGTAACAAAATGATCAGGAGCGAGATTCACTAGACAAAATCCTTAACATGTTACAACAGATGCAAGAAGACATCAAAGAAATTAAATCATCAATCGAAGACCGGGATGAGAGAATCACATACCTCAAATCATATGAGGATTATAATAATGACACAATAGAAGATAACACACAACAAGCAATAAAGTTGGACAATCCCAATACAACAAGCAATAAAGTTGGACAACCCCAATACAACAAGCTTAGCCTCTTCCATTAGCGCAACACCTGATATTCAATAAAGACAATAAGAACTTCATAATTCAATCAACAAAATGAAACAAAAACATGAGCAACATTCTATTTGCAATTAACACACTGGTTCCAAACAACAAATACTCCTCAACATATAGACAATAATGGGTAGTTCAAATAGTACCAGCAATTTAGAAGAAAATATTTCAATAGATCAGACCAGAAACCAAAACATACTTACAAATTCTGAACTAACAACACTATCTAAAAACACAACACTAATTGATAACAACATTCTCCTTACAACCAACAACAATCCAACAGTATACCCAAATGACAGGAATCTCAACCAAACAACAGAATAACCAGATACATTCCCAATACAAATGGAAGACAACTCACAGCACCACACTGAACAACATATCAAAAACCTATGGAAAATCACAACACAAAACATCAGAGGAATTACAGACAATTTCAAAAGACAAACGTGGTTTGATCTTATCACCAGTCAAGATTGGACATAGTAGTTACAACAGAAGTCAATGGAACTAATCAAGTATTAAAACATTAGAAATGCTCCAATTATTATACAATCTGGACTCATCACGAATCCCAAGTATTGGAACAAGGTCTCAATATAATGTTCCACAATAAAATTGCAAAAAGAATTATCAAACACAAGAAACTTGATGGAAGGCTAATAGCAGTAGACTTGACTTTCCTAAACAAACAAAAAATACGAGTCATAGAAATATACTTCCCTGCAGCAGTAACAACCAAAGAATGTACACCAGTAACAAAAACCTTACAACAATGAATAAATGAGGCTAGCAATAAGGACTGACACATTATAATCCTGGGAGACATGAATGGAACCCCTAACCCAATGTTGGACAAACACAACAATCACAAAATCCTATATACTAGCCAACCAACTGGACTATGCATAGAACTGTTAATTAACAGAGGCTTCAAAGACAGCTTCCGCATACACAACCCCACAAAAAAGGAATTTACATGGAAGGGGCAAGATAGTAGAAGCAGAATTGATTAAATTTAGCTCAGCCCTTCAGACAAATGGCAATCAAAAAATGCCTATATACGAGACATACTACAACTCTTAATTAAAAGTGATCACCAAAGCATGAACATAGAACTAGAAATGTGGAACTTTGATTCAAGCCTGGAGAAAAAAGCTTTGATGCACAAGCATAACCATAGATTCAATTGGCAATATAACAACATCAAACAATAGACAGCTTTTACAAACATGATAGAAAAACTAATTTCAAAAACTGCCCAACCAAATGCATCGATAGACAAAAGGTGGAACATCTTTAGAAATAACATGCTAAGAGCTGCCAAAAAGAACATCAGTAAAATCAAAAACTATCATAGGAAAAGGATTTACCCAGAACAGGCAAGATCTCCTCCACCTATCATCTCCTTATAAAATTTCCTAAATGATCTGAGAAACCAACCAACAAGTGCAAAAATGATAAATCCAGCTAAAGTAACTCTGATACCTAAACAAATAAAGATTAGATTCCCTGACATACATAACACTCTCACTATAACAAAGACAGAAAAACCAGAAACATACATTCAAGAATGAATCCTAATATTGCAAAAAAATATACAAGTGTACGAACTCATGGCTAAACATATTACAAACTTCAGACAAATCAAGACCATTAAACAAAGAATAATTAAATGACAAGTCTTTCTGGAAACTAACAAAAAAAGCCATGATCAATAGTATTATGGAAAAACTACAAAAAACTATTCAGCTGGATAAATCATCTTGCAAGGAGAGGAGACCAAAATCATTACTGATCCAATAGCAATCAAAGAACATGTGAGACTCTACTTTCAGAAATGGATACTCCAAAAAACATATAACCACTGGATAATCATCCACTATGAAAAAGAGAGTACGAACCCAAAAGGCATATTCAGTCACACTTGTATGAAGCCACAACCAAAGAAATCTCAAAAAATGAACTCAACAATGCAATCAAAGGGAAAAGCAACAAATCGGCACTGGGGCTTAACCAAATACCTTATTTTGCCTACAAATATCTGGGAGAAAAAGTCAAAGAAGAAGTCTGGGGGATATTCAATCAAATAATCCAACATGATGACACCCCAGCAGAGTGGAGTAAAGGAATTATCTATCTAATTCCAAAATCAAAAGAATGGAAAAACAATCTAGATATTACAAGACCAATCACCCTACTCGATGCAAGAAAAAAAATTTTTACAAAAATTCTAACTGATAGGCTAGCCAGTTGCATTAAAAAAAGGAAATCCTATTAGAATATAACTGGGCTGCACTTCCAGGAAATAGTATACAAGACCCAATACATATAATCAGTGGCATAATAGAATATGCCAAAGAAAATAAACAACAGGCATGGATTCTCAGCCAGAATATGTCCAAGGCATATGACTCAGTTAATATCAAGATGCTGACTCTAGCCCTCAAAAGAATAAAGATCCCAAATCAAATAATCTGAATCCTAATCAACATATTACACACCAGACAAAACTCGGTAATCACATGCTATGGCCCAACAGAGGAATACAAAGTACAAGATGGCATTGATTAAGGAGACACAATCTTACCACCTTTGT
>CAJVPT010000722.1:0-26458 GCA_910592055.1 Acaulospora colombiana | reverse complement strand
AAGTTGGTTTAAGGAAAGTGGTAAGACTTTGTTAGCAAAGGAGTATAAAACTTCTTGCGAACATCTTTTTTGTGTGTGGTCAGGGGATCAGCGGAAAGAGTTGGTCTTTTACTACTTGTTTGATTGTTTATAGATTTGTAACTATATATTTTTTTTTATCTTTATTTCTGGTCTTAATCTGATCTAAGGTTATTTTGGATCTTTTTCAGTTTAATAGAGAGTATAACATTTATTTTTTATTACTTTTAAGATCTTTATATCTGGTTTAAACTAATTGGCCATATACCTTCTGTTATATTTCAGGACATCTATAAGCTTATATATATATATATATATATATATTCTTAAATTAGATAGCTTGTCTTATTAGCATGGCTTTTCAGTTTTCTACATAAATTTTCACTTCAAATCTAGACATTAGTAGAGTTATTGCTAGTTGCCTTATATTTGTTTGCCAATTTGTAGAATTGCTTGGCAGGAGGACTTTTTTCTTTTTTTTAGATTTTTAGATTTATTTTAACTATGGAAGAAAATAAACTTGTGATATACTTATTTCCGTCACTTGAGATGATCTATTTGATTGAAGTAAAGTATAGTTCCTAGTGTAATTGTATATTAACTGGTATAGAACAATCTGGATTTTGTTGTTCAAAAATAATATATTTTCTAATATGTTAATTGGAAAGCTAGAGCAGGCTACTTAGTATATATATTTTTTTATCTAAATATGTTAGAAAAGCTTCAGTTTAAATATTATAGTCTGTTCAGTCTAGTTCATATAATAACTTCTTTAGAAGATTATAATTCTCTGTTACCTTTTTACAGACCCTTTTGTATCAAGAGTGAACTGATCCTTTATATTTGTTGAAGAGAATCTGGATTGCTCTCTATTTTTTAAGTGTCATTATAGTTGTATTAATAATTTAATCTAGAAATATAATCTTATGCTTATAAAGTGATAGAATAACTTTTTTATATTCTCTATTATTTTACAATATTGACTTAATAGATAAGATACCACCTTGATAATTTAAGATTTTCTTTTATCTTCTGCTTTGAAAAGTAATTTGTAGATCTTTGGCCAAGGCCAATGTTAAGCTGCCAAAGTTTTTTTTGATCATTTTGTATAAGTCCACAAAATTATCTAAGATATTTTCAGATTCTTAGCTTTTAATCTGATTCTATTTTAACTGAATTATAGTGGCCATACTAGAGGCCTTATTATTGTTGAGCTAGTAGAATAGTGCTGATATATGGCTTTTCAATTTTATTTTCCAGATACTTTTGAGACCATATATTTCTTTGTTATGGATGCAACTATTTGAGATTGTTTTACAAATTAAGACTTTGTTCTTAAAAATCATTCTGAACATGACTGTAAGTTCATCACATATTTTCTTATTAAGGTACATATATTGCATTCTATATTCAATTCTTAGAATTAGCATCCTATAAAAATATATTAAGTATGTTTTCTATCAACTTCTTCTTAGATATTATATAGACTACTATTTTGATTTCTGTTTTTATTAAACTGATTATATTCTGATTTTTTGTTTTGGTTTCAACTAGATATCAAGAAAACTGACCTAATCCTTCTTATCAATTTTATTAACTATAATATTTTTCATTCCAGCTTGAACCCTTCTAAGATTTTGAGGATTTCAGTTGATAGTGAGAAGAATTGACTTTGTTATATTAATTTATGAGTTATTTGCCATGAAAACTTTTTTATTTCTTTCAAAACACTTTTCAAGTTTTTCTTGGATTTGACAATTCATGTTGTATCATTCATATAGACTATCATCATCTGCCTTAGTAAGAACTTGGTCTTTTCCTCAATTTTGTAAAAGTTGGATAACTATTCTTTCTGCTATAGTATAATTCAGATCAATATTATTTTGAATTTTACATAGTAGTGAATTATAAAAAATTCTCCATAACAATGGAAAAATTGTTTTCCTTAATCTATATTATCTCTTGCAACTATTGGATTAGAAAGTCTATTGGAAAGAATGATACTACAACTAAAGATGAATCTTTAAAGAGGAGATAGAGACAAAAGTCAAATGTTCTTCATTAGGAAACATTAAAATTTTTAAATTAATAAACTATCCATAATTATTTCTATTATTCAAATCATTAATTTATAGCATTTTTTGACTTTTGTTCCTATTAAAGTGAAGAGCTATAAATTTTGTCTCTAAAAAAGAAATATAAGTATTCTGTAAAAATTTATATACTAAATACTTTAGAGATTCATCATTAGCTATAACTTTTATCTTTAAAATAATCTATTATAATCTTCTTGATAATTGGAAAAATTTAAATCTGATCTATAGCTTTTTCAAGCATAAAGAGAAATATTGTGTCATATGTCTTAACAGTATTTTGAAAGAGGATCCATAATTCTTTTTCTTTTTATCTAACTTCCTTATACTGTATATACTATTTAATAGGTAGATAGGTCTACTATACTTTCTTCTAGTAAGTCAGTAAAGTTTGAGTCTTTAAGAATTTTATATTATATACATATTCTTGATAAACAATTGATAAGGATTTTGATGAAACATTTTGAACTGTTTCTAGAAGAGCAATGGGTTTGATATTGCTCAGTTGATATCTTTAAGGCTTGGATTTAAGAATGGAATAGATATTACTATTTTTCCATTTCTTAAGTATCTATCTAGTAATTAGAACTTTGTTGAACAGCAAGCATAAGAATTTTTTTTTTATTACTTAAATGCTTAAGCATTTTATAACTAATATATGAGGAACCGGTTGCTTTATTGTTTAAAAGGTATTGCAAAATAGTTTTGGGCTCCTCTATTTTGATTTTTTCTGTTAGTAGTAAATATTATATTGAATCGATTCCCTTTTTAAGTTGTAATTCTTTTTTTCAAGAAGAATTCAAGCTTTCAAAGTTGGCATTTCTTTGTTTGAAAGCTTCTTTATAATAGTTCTCAGCTTTGCTTTTAATAGTTTGTGAATCAGTAGCTATATATTCTATCTCCTTTTAATTCTTGATTAACACTTGATCTAGTATAATTCTCAATCTTTTGTGATTCAATATTGAGCTCAGTATCTATTTTTTATTGAACTTAAGATCTTAACACCTGCTTTTTAAGACTTCTTTAATTTAGTTTCTGATATGGAGACTTTTTTTCTTCTTGCATACCATTCTAAGGCTATGCTCTATTTCAGTAATCTTTGATAAAACTCTGGAATTTTTTTTCATAATCAGAGATAATATATTTCTTTATTAATGAATTTATTAAGCCTTCTTAGTTTCTGAATGGTCTTTTCTATATTTTTAATATTCTTGTATTCCAGTTGACTTGTATTTTTTTCAAAAGAAAGTAGATATTGTTAGCTTTCTATAGGCTTTGAAGTCTTTCTTTGGGATTGCTAATCCTGGTTTCACTTCTTTCTTTATATTAGAAGTAAAGTAAATTCTTTTTTTTTAAAATATTTGTAAGCACTCTTGATAATTGTTAACTTAAAATCATGCCAGGCCTCTTTGAGTTCTTGAAAATCATTTTTTACTCTTGATTAAAAAGATTGTGAATTAGTTTTTGAAAATTTGTTTTCTATTGTGATCAAATTTATATTTGACCGGTGTGTTCAAGTGGAATTGCTTTTAAAAGGACAATTCCCAAAGAAAAAATTTAAAGAAATAGTTTATAATAAAGAAATATTCAAGAAGAGATTTACCAAGAATTCTTTAAATAGTGTCACAAAGTGTTTCGAAAGAAATATGGTTTACTCAGAACCCAAGTTTATTAATAAATCAAGAAAACTAGGCCAATTCCTTTAGTCCTAAAATCAAAAAGAGATATACAATCTCCCAAAGGAAAAGTGAAGTTATTCCTAAACTTTCAAAGTCAAGTGAAGCTATCTACCAACTTCCAAAGTCAAGTGAAGTTATCATCAAACTTCCAAAGTTAAGTGAAGTTATTATTAAACTTATTCTACTTTTGAGCAAATTATGACTGCTTATATACTTGTAAAAATGGGTCACTTGAGCCACTTTGGCCTCCTGGGCTGCCTGATCTACGGTAAATTATGTCACGTGCTATATTTGATAAAGTGATCTATGCTAATCAAGTACCAATAAGAATATCAAAGAATATCAAAGAAATAATTATAAATAAATAGATAAAAATGGAAATAGAATGAAGATCATGACTAAAAATAACTATCCAATAGTAGTAGATACTATTTTTATCACAATATATATAGCACTATGTAATTGATTTCACAATCAGTAATGACTTTACAATAATAAACAGGCTTTATTTAATCCTTAAAAAAAAAAAATAAAAAAAATAAATTTTATAGAATTTGATATATAGATTAATTTAATTAAAAAGATAAGATAAAAACTATAAATTATTTAACTTTTTTTTATTAATAATTAAATATATATTATAATTAATAAAAGTTATTTATATTTTTTTATTCATATATTTTATATTGATTAATTATCTTTAATAAAAATTATATTAATTTATATTATTTTAAAATTTAAAGTCAAACTATAATAAATAAAATTCTTTAAAATTTTTAAAAAATAAATAACTACAAAATTTTTAATATTCAAATTTTTATTCATCTATTTTTTTACTATATAAAACTTATATATTATATATATTTATTTCAATAAAAAAGCTTTTAATATTATATTATTAATTTAAAAACTAATATATAAAGTAGCCTTTAATAAACTAATAACTAGAAAATCAGTTTTATAAAAAGAAATAAGATACAAATACAATCTAAAGTTTGTTAAATACAAAAAGTAATATAATTAAAAAAAACTTTTCAATAAGCAAGAATATTAAAGAATATAACTAAACTATAAATACTTAGTTTGATTATAGAAAATATAATACCATTTACAAACTCAACCATTCGATTAAAACCTTTTGTATCCAATATAATATTGTTAATATATTTTTGAGATTCTTGAAAAAAAATATTCAGCATACAATATAGAATCTAAAAGTTATATATTAGAGACTAAAAATTAGAAAAACAATAGATATGATATTAAAATTACTTTAGAACAATAGTACAATGATCTGAGAAATAATCAAAGATAAATAGTTAGCTCTTTGATAAATAAAACTAATAAAAAAATAATATTTAATAGAATTAATATTAAACAAGATAATATTAAATACATATTAACTCAAAAAAGTGAAATTGTCAAAGAAATAAAATAATATAATCAAGAAATATTAAAAAAAATTTTCTAGTTACAAAAACCCAACAAAGAACTAGAAAGAAGAATACAGATCCAGAAAATATATCAAAAAAATTTGATATAAAAATCTACTTAAAACAATCTTATAAGAAAAATTAATTGAAATATTTAATATACTTCCATAAAATAAGCCTTAGGAAAATTCTAGATTAGTTATAAAATATTAAAGAAATTAAGTTTAAAGGAAAATAAATACTTGAAAAAAATATTTAACAACTTTTTGAGATAAGAAGTAACTTTAATATATTAAAAACAAAGTTACATATATTCTATAATTAAATTAAAGTTATAAAAATATGAACTTTCAAATATTCAATCTATAGTTTCATTAAAAATTACAAGAAAGTATTTCATTAAAGTTCTTATTAATAGAAAAGAAAATATCTATAAAATTAATAATATTATCAGAGAATCTAATTATGCAAAATTATTAGAAGAAAGTATAGCAGAGTCAATTTAATTCCTTAATAATATTTATAAGAATGTCAAAAATAATAAAAGGGAACTATAAATATTTCTTCAGGATATTATCAAAAAATATGATACAATTAGTTTATAAATATTGATAAAAGTAATAAAAAGAATTAAAGCATTAAAAAGTTTTATTAAGATCATTATAAGCCTATTTTAGAATAGAAAATTTCAAGTTATATTTTAAACTAATCTTATAGAATCTATTATAATAGAAAATGGAATTTATTACTACTATGACAAATCTTTTATGATCCAATTTGATATCTATATTATTTGTTTGAGAAGAGAATCTTTGCAATTATTGTTACTATTACTAAAGGTAAAAGACATTGTATTGATAGGTTTCTATTTGATTCTATTTAAAGGAGCCATGTTTGCTATGACAAATCACTATTTCTATATCTTATTAAGAATTTTAAGAGATTTATTGGCCAATTATGCTTTGTGTTTTGGTTTGTTAAATTAATCAAAGAATTGATTGGAGACTTCTAAAACTATTTTGAGTAATATAGTACCATCATTAAGCTGATGAAGGTAATTGAGGTTACTTTTTGTTGTTTGCTTATTGATTAAGTCTTTAAAGAAAGTGATAAGTTTTTTTTTGCTTTTTGATTCAGGTATTTGAAACTTTATTACATGTGAAAATATAAAGTTGATTCTCTGCAGGATGTTCATATCTAGGGTATTTGGTGTTTGAATAAAGTAGTAAATATAGTTTATTGAGTTTAGTTATTGTAAATAGAGAATTAAGAAGTAATTTTGTTCAAAATATTACTAAGGTTTTGAATTTTGTTTTATCATTAGACCAAAATTGTTTGTTTGAGTAGTTTAAGTTCATCTATAGATTCAAGTTTGTAAAACATGTTGATATTAAAGATAACTATAATTAAGTTATAAGAATTATTAATAAATTTGATCTAATATATGATATTGGTGCCTACTTTACTATTAATACTTGGAAACGAGTTGTAATTATTAGTGATAATAAGTGAAAGTGATAAGGTTGGACTGTTAAATGGTGATTTAATTAAATTTTTTTTCTTTGAGAATTCTATTATAATATTTTTAGTTTTAGCTAAGTTCTTATAGTAATTGCTAAAGTAACTATAGAGAACTCTAGATTTTTGTTTATATATGAGGGAAGAGATGACAAGAGGTTTGTAAAAAGGGGACATTTGATTATTGTATTCGGGTTAGCAGTTTCAATTTCATTTATTAATATAATCCAAATTCCATTTGATGAGTTAAAAAGGTTGAAGAATAATATTCAGGTTGTTAATTTTTCTAAATAAATAAATTGTTGTTGTTGAATTATGATTATCTTATTAGGTACACTTATTGTTTTAGTCTGATTAGGTAAAATAACTATAGAAGGTAGGAAAGTGGGTTTTTTTGATATGAGTTAAACTTTGACTTCTTCTAAATTGTTTAGTAATTGAAAAGAATTGTTGTTTTTCTTATGTCAAAGTGATATGACTTTAGTTATAGATTGAAAGACTATACACAACTAAAAGGAATAGCAGCATAACACTATATAATAGATATAGGGTTCAAACATGTGATAATGCCTTTTGATGATTGATATGTCTCTATTATTTCGTCATAATTTTATAAATTCTAGAGATTGATTTGTTGTAGTAAAAGCTTAAAACAATGGAGCTGAATTAGGTTTCAGAAGCATATTACTACTGATAAGTGAAGATATATTGATCAGATTTGAAAAACATATAGGTATTGATTCTGGATTAATTTTTCCACTTTTGTATAGAATTTATTCCACGAATTTTTGACTATAAAGTTGAAGCAAAAAAATTTATTTGATTGATCTTATACCCTGTTTATATAAATAAAAGGCTATTGTTTTTGATATACTAGTATATAATTCTATTGAAAGATGTGATTCATCATTCTTGAAGGGATATTCCTAAAAGCAAATATTGATGTGATATTTATGTGAAAATAAGGTGACTTCAGTAATCCATAAGGATTTGAATAAGTGAAATTTGTATATGAGACATTTCCAAATGACTGTATTAATTTGGATTAAATAAATCTCTTTTTTAATATACAGAAAAATAATTGGATTTGCTAAGGTTATAACTAGAAGCTTGATTAAAGTTTGATTTTTATGATCACTTAGTGATGTTAAGTTCAAGCCAACTTGAGAATAAACTATCCTATTGATGATAGTATACCCAACATCTAATTTTATTTTGATTGCTTTATTTGTTATCACTTATAATTTATTAAGATCACTTTTTTTAATAGAGTTATCTGAAGAACATATTCAAGTTGAGCTAGAATAATCCATTAAAAAACTTGTTTGGTAATAGAGCCATTTCATCACTTTTGTTGAGATATACATTTAGAGAATTTGCTAGTTTTATTTAATAGGTTCTTTTTCATGACCATATCTGAAAATTTTTTAAATAAATATATACCTAAATATTTAATGACTAGTTAAAAGGTTTTGGTGTAATATGTATACCTTTTACTATTAGACTTTGTTTTTTTTTATCACTTTTTATAGAGTGGCTGGTGATCAGGTTGGTTTTTGTCTTGTTACATGTTATATGATTCATTTTTAGGAATAATGTGAAAATATCTGTTTCTATTTGTAATAATCTTAAAGAATGGGTGAATAATATCATGTTATCAATATATGTGAATATTTTCTCTGATTGTGTTAGAGTGCTATGAATTCTGGAGATAACAAATTATAAAATATTGTTTAAAGTAATAAAGCTATTGTTTCATCTTGATCTAGTTCTTGAGATATTACTATTTGAGGAGTTAGGTTATAGTGTGCAATCAATTAGATAAAATAGTTTTTTAAAAGATTTAGGATTAAGTTGTTGAAATTTATTGGAGTCTTTATTCAGATAAGGGTTAGTTCAAGGCTTTTTAAGTTGATGAAGTCATAGATTTTTAAAATATCAAATAATATTAACCAATATTGTTTGTTGAAATTATATGAGAAGCTAATTAAAAATCTCAGGATAACTATGGATTCCAAGATGGTTTGGTTTTTTGTGCTGATAAAATTGGATAATAAAAGAATTTTGTTGTTCATTATAAGATTCAATAGTCTAGTATTTAAAAATTTTATAAAAATTTTTCTATTAGTTTCTATAAGGGCAATAAGATATGTATTATTTAAGCTATGAGACTATATGAACTTTTTAGATAAGAATATAATGATAAAGCTTTTCCAGTGTTTAGAAGGATGATTATTGGATAGAATATCATTGTAAAGATTTATGACAATTTTTTGTGTAGTTAAACTTATGTGTTTTCATAGTTCATAGAAAATTTTTGTAGGGCTGGGAGCTTTATTTCCATGAAATATTATAATTGTTGATGTGAATTCTTCTAATGTAATTTTCTCCATCAAATTGTTGTATATATCTTTTTGTATATATGTTTGGGAATCCATTTATTTTCCATTTCAAAGTTCTTTGGAGTTAGATAATTTTGATAATAATTAATAATTATGTTATTAAGAATCTTTGGTTTATTTTGAAGTTCATTTCCATTATAAAGAATTGATAAATTAAGGAAAGGTTTAAGGGTTCCCAGGACCATTCTGATATATTGCTTTGGTTTAAACCAAAATTTTATGAAATTGTTGGTGATGTTTTTCTGAATTTGATCACTAATGTATTTAGCTATCTGAATTTGTTTTTCCTTTAAGAGCAGTTTAAATATTCTAGAGAGAGATTTGGGGCTAGATGGGAGCATTTGAGCATTAAGATTTTATTGTGAAAGCTTTTAGCTAACTGCTAAAGAGATTTTATACTTTATCTTAATGCTTTCGATTTTTGCAAGGCTGTTTTGATTTGTTTGATAGCTTTATTTATTTTTGAAGTTATTTGTTGAGGTTTTGATGGAGTTTGCTATTTTTTTGTAAGGATATTTGAGTTTAAAGCTTTTTTTATGGCAATTTTGAATAAATTCCATGTGAGATAAAAATCATTGAGGAGGTAAAGGTCAATATTTTCTTGCAATGATTTCATCTGTTCTTTTGTAGCTTTGTTAATTTGATAGACTTTTGTTGAAAAGAAGATACATTATGATTTGTATTCAAACAATTAGAAACAGGCATTAATTATTTTATGATCTGTTGATATGCCAATGTATTTTATAATATTATAATTTAGAATTTTGCTAACCAAGTTAGGTGTGATTCATAGCTGATCAATTCCTGAGGTACTTGTTATTATGTAATAAGTAAAAAGGTAATCTTTTGCTAATGATTTCACTATGTCTATCATATTTTTTATATATCAATAGATTTTTCTTTTCCAGTTATTAGTTAAAGTATTTATAACTGTGACTTTTATAGGATATGTATTAAAGTTCCATTCAATTATAAATTCAACTTCTGGATATAATAGTAGTAAATTATTAAAAAAGAATATAACCTTTTCTCTAAGATCATTATCATATAGTAAGTAGAGGACTATAATGATAACATTTATTTTGTATTTGAATTTTAGATAGGCTACATACCAGAATTTATTTTCAATATGTGTTTTAAAAATGTGACAAGATAGGTTTTTATAAATAAGTAGGCATGTACCATTTTTAGGAGAATTGGTAGATATGCTGGTTATAATTGTGTAGTTGTAAAGTTTTTGAGATAAAAATTTTTGTAAGGTATATTTTGGTTTAGTAAAAATGTGTATATTTCTAGAATTGTGTATTGATGAAATTAGACATTGCAATTTTTTTAATTGATTTAACTCTTGGATATTTAAGACAGAAATTATAAAAAGATTTTTTGTTTGTGATAACTTAGGTATTATTTATGTAAATAAATATTGAGAGATAGATATATAAATAGATAAACATAATATCAGAAAGATGTTTATAGAAAGATAAAGAAGTATAAGTTTATAAAAAGTGACTATTATCAAGTATATACTCTGTCATTAGTAAAACTTGGGAAGAAAAGTTGCTTTGGGATCAGACAACTTTGACTCTACTATAAATTTGTCAGAAAGGATGTGAAAATAAAAGAGTTCTTTAAAAATTATTAAGTTTGTATTAAAGTTTCATTATCTTTGATAGAAAGATCTATCAAGATATTTTTTTTCTTTAGTATTTCAGCCATTAGTTCAATATTTGGAAGTTCTAGAAGATAGGGGGTAATCCATTTTCTGGGAATTGTATTATAGAATAAGGATTTAATTTTTTTGATATATTTATTGAAAGATTGATTATTTTGATTAACAATTCTTTGGTGATGTCTAATGTTTATTCAATGACGGAAAAGTCAATGAGGATTGGAGGAAGGTCAAACTATTTAAATGATAGATCAATTCATTCTGAGTTTAAAGAAAGGAAATAAGAGTAATATGGAGAGAGTTGTTAAAGTAATGTGTTAACTTGATCTTGATCTTTAATAGAAAATAAGATATCAGTATTTTTATTATACTAGTGTGAATATGAAAGTTGAAGTTTTTGAATAAGATAATCATTTGATAAAAATTGAACTGCATAATTGTGTCGTCTGATATTATTAATTGTATGCTAGATTTGTGCTGGGTTATTTGGAATAGGGAATATAAATGCTAAGATATCAGGAAGTTGTTGATATAAGTCTGGAAGTAGAGATTTGAATGGAAAAAGATTGAAATATAAATCTGTAAGTTTTAAAGGAACATAGTATAATTCTTTGAGTGGTTTAATTAGATCTTTCAGAATTTGAAGCTTGGATCTTTCTCTGATAGGAAATTCCACTTGTAATTCTTTTGAAAAATTATTTAGATTTTCAGGCAGATTAGAATATTATTTGAAATAATTGTTGGATAAGAGATCAAAATTATAAAAAACTTCTAAGAGCTTTGGCTGTAACTAATAATAGATCTTTAAATTATTTAGCATATAAAATTTCACAAATCACTTATGTTTCTTTTTGAGAAACAAAATTCATAGCTTTTTACTTCAATAGGAACAAAAGTTAGGAAATACCATAAATCAATGATTTGGATAATAGAGAACAATTATGTATAGTTTTTTATAGTTATTAATTTAAAAATTTTAATATTTTTTAGTGAGGAATATTTGACTTCTGTCCCTATCTCCTCCTTTAGGAACTCATCTTTAGCTGTAGCACCTATAAGACTAGAACTATTTAGAGGCAAAGGGTAGAGAAGTTTTATTTTGTATCAAATGGATTTGTAGGAAGAGTAGAAAATTTATTCTTGATTTATTCCTTGATCTGAGCCATGATTTCCTTATAATTAATTTTTTTCAAGTTAAAATCAATAAAGAAATTAAAATCAAATTCAAGTAACTTAGCTATCTGCCAATAACAAAAAAAAGAAAGATTGTTTGATCTGAGAAATGTAATTAAAATGAATCTGTTAAGAATGATTTGGATCTTTTTTTTTTGTGATCTGATTAATATACCCAATATTGTGTTTATTTATATAGTTGTTATGAAACTTCTTTTCTATAGTATCATATTCCTTTTAATAATTTTCTTTGATCTTATTTATTTGAGTAAAGGAAAGGAAAAATGATCTGTCTCTATATGACAATTTGGTGAGGATTGCAATTAATGATTTTGATGGGGAAATTATTAAAAAGTATCTAATTTTAATATATAATTTGTTTAAAGCTTTGGAATTTCTAGATGTACTAGTAATTAAGTCAACTGTTTCAGATATTGTTTAATTATAATTAGAAGGAGTTGAGATTTTAATATTATATTCATTAATAGAATTTTTTGTTTTGTTTGTTCATAACTATGAATTGGGATTGTATTGTTGCTGATTAATTTCCATATTCGAGTTAATATGGATAATGAAAGGGATTTGTTTTAATTGGTGCTTTTATTTGAACTATTTTTAAGATTATTGCCTTCTATTTATTTAGTATAAAGATAATTAGATTCAGAAATACTTTGAATGTTATCAGAAGTATTGCAGATCTTCTTATTTGATTGGTCTGTATCCATGGAATAATCTTCTTATATAATAGGAATATTGGGAGGGGGTATAGGTGTTTTTTTTTTTTTTGAGAAAAAAAGTATTGAAGAATTCATTGGTGAAGATAAAGATTTGGTTCCAAGAGCAGTAAAGTATATAGTTTATAGTTTCTTTAACAACTTTTCTGATGACAATTTCGCTATCATTTTTTGATAAACTAAAGTTTATTTGATATTTCATGAATTGGTTTTTACGAAGTTAATAAGAATTTCAGCAATCATTTTTAGGCCAGAAGTGGGGAATTTAGAGGGATGTTTTGATTTAAAGAGAACTTGGATAATTGCTAATGTTTGATTTGAATTATTATTATCAAGTTTGTATATAGGGATTAGTCATAAAGAGGAACAATATTGTAAAGAAGAAACTTGAGTGAAGACTGCTAGTTTAGTCACATAAATAAGAGAAGTTTTATTTTATTTGTAAATAATAAAGACTTTTGATATTTTGTTATCAATAAGGATTATATCAAGAATGAAGTATTCTTCTATATTGTCAAGTATTCTAAAGGGACTCTCTTCAGGTTCTTTTTATTTGGTTTTTGGTGGAATTTTTACTATCTTTTTGTTTTTAAAATTTTGTGATTAATTATTTATGAATGAGAGTTTTTTTTTTTCTATAATATCAATTAAAACTTTTTTTAATAATTTTTTAATTATTTATAAAAAAAAGATATTTGTAAGAAATTTTGTTATTTCTTTATTAATAAAATTTTAATACTTTTTTTAAAATAATTTAAAGAGTAACTTCAAGAATTATTATTATTTTTTTTATTTGTATATAATTTTTTTTATTCAAAAATTTAACTTCCTATAATAAAAAATAAGTCAATTAATAACTTTAATATTGATTTTTTATTTTTTTTATTTTTTTACTAATTATACTGACTGGACTTTTATTGATTGATTATTAAAAAGTTTGTATAGAATTATTTTATAAGAGTAATTCTTATATCTAATCTATACTATCCTAATCCATTCAAATCACACTTAGATTTTATCCAATATAAATACCATCCTATCAACTGTTCTGCTATATCTGAGTACTTCAGATGTTTCAAGGATTCACCAGAAGACTTCTTTTTATATTCAAGAAGCTTTTTGGAGTTTTCACTTTGTGATGTCTATTATATCTTATGGGGTGTGTATTCTATTCTTAATTGATATCCTTTTATCATACTTAGTCCTTAAAAAGTTGGTTATTTATTAATATTCTTCAGTTTCCATGTGGTTCCACCAAGTCTCCTAGTAGCCATTGGTGAGCCGAATTGATGACTGTAGTCTTCCAGTAACTATTTTTAATCACTTTTCAAATATGGCCTTACTGAGACTTTTCTTAATTATTATATGAGATCACTGGTCTCTTCCAAAAACATCAGTTTCTATAGGTATCCCATTGAGACTATTCCATTTTATTACTCCTTATTGATAACTCGTAAGGTCCAATCTCTGATAACTATTAGTGAAGTAATCAAAGATTTCCTAGTATATATCTGATCCTTATATTTGTAGTTGATACATGTGACTAAAGTCTCCCAGATCTTCTATAAAACTGGAGTTTTTGAGAAGAGGTAGATTCCATATGAGGCCAATAGATTCCTGAGTCTTATCATTGTCTTTCTTGACATTTTTTATGCTTGCACATATTCAAAGCAATAGAATGTTATGGTTTATTTCCTAGTATTAAAATTGATTAGAATCTATATAATCTGATTTATGACATTATAGTCAGACAATGAGTTTCTATAGATTGTTTATGTCCAAATGTGCATATGGCTGATTAGTATACATTCTTATATAATATAATCTATAATACAACTACTGTGAAATGGGATTGAACTAGTAACTTGTGAATGGTAACCTGGAAGTATACCCATTATATTATTGACTTACAGGTTCTTTAATATTAATAATAAATCTTTAAATTATATTATTTAATTTTTTTTTATAATAGAAGAATTTATTTTTTTTCAATTATTATAGCTTTTTTAAAACTTTTACTTTCATTATTTTTTAAAAAATTTTGTTTATTTCAATTCGATTTTAAATTTTCAATAATATAGTTGCTTCCAAAAGTTTGAGTCCACTTACTATGTTTTTATAATAAATTTCAACTTTGAAAATTTTTAATTTATTAATTATGTAGTTAAAAATTATGAAATGCATATATATTATATATTGATACTTATTATATTTTTTATATTTTTTTAAAAAATTTTTTATTGGTACATTCTAAAGTTTTATTATTGTTAAATATTTTTATTTTTTTATTAATTATTATATGATTTACAATAACAGTCAAATTTTTCAAAATTAAAAATTTAATAAAGAAAGAAATTTATTAACAATAATAAAACTTTAAAAATTACATATAAAAATTTTTTGAAAAAAATATAATAAATAAAACTAGTATTAAGATATAATATATATAATTTTTATAATTTTTAGTTATATAATTAAAGATTTAAAATTTGTCAAAGTTGAATTTTATAATAAAATCATAATAAGTGAACTCAAACTTTTGGAAACAACTGTATAATTATTATTAAAAAAGATTAATTAATATAAATTAAATTGATTATGTTTATATATTTTAATAATATTATTGATTATTAGAAAAATAATTAAAAAAAATTTCTTGTTCAATAAAATATATTCTAAAAGAGGAAATTATAATATCAAAAAACAAAAAATAAATAAAATAGATTGATAATTTTTATTTTATTAAATTTCTTAAGTAATAATAAAGTTTTATTAAATAAAAGTTAAAATTTTTTTGTTTTTTTTAAATTATTTCAATTTAATATATGCTTAAATAAAAGATTAATTGAATTAATTATCCAAATATTATAGATAAAGACAAAAAAAAACTCCTTTAAAATTCAAGACAAAATAAGAAAAATATTTTAATTAAACAAATTTATTTGAAAAAAAAAATTGTTTATTTATAAAAAAAAAAAAAACTCTTTTTGCTAATCCTCTTTTTTCTCAAAAATTTCCTTTTTCGATAATTTTTGGAAAAAAGAACAAGACACACTAAACCCGACTCAACAGCATCTACAAGAACTAATAACTATACAACCCTTCTCAAAAAAATACATACAAGATTTACAAACAAGTCATCAGATAGAGAAGTACATACTTTTTATAACAGTATTATACTTTATTAAAATTTTTGAGAAGAAAAAAGACAAGAAAAAAAATCTAAATCACAGTAAGATCAAAGGACTCAACATTAACTCTTCTAGCTCCTAACCAAGCCAGTGCGGATTAACACCTTTCTAGATATTAGAAAAAATCTTCACAATATAATAGTTTTAACTGGTAAACCAGTTAAAACTCAAAAGTTACAAAGATCCAAAAGGATATCAGGAATCTAAGAGCAATAGCTAGAGAATATAGATAGCAAAACAGTTGCACATATAAATAACAGATACGTAATGCAAAACACATACATGTCCTTATAGTATACTCAAACAAAAACAATATTTACGTGACACATCTTAATATAATAAATATAACATATATCCAAAACTCATCAACAAAGTTGTATTCTATACAACCAGTTACTCTACACGGATTGACAAAATAATAAACAATAGATTAACACCAAACAACAAACAGGTAAACAACTAGTAAAATACATATTTACTTCACATTAATCAATTAAAATATAATAACAATGGATAAACTCAAAAGTTTGATACCAAAACAACATATTTGTTAAACAAATAAACAAAAGTAAATCCATCAAAACAGTAGATCCAACAACAAAACATATGATATAATATAAATAATACAGTAGCAAGTATGAATAGAATTCAACAAATACTACAAATAGTAAACAAAAGAGAAGAGGATATAGTTGACACCTTAGTCAAACTTTCACAAAAACATAATGAGCATTTAAAGCTATGGGCCTCCCAACAACTGCTACAACAAAGAGAAATTAAATCTAATGAAGAAGTAGCTGTATTACCTAAAAAATATATAGTCTTAGACAGAATTATTGCCAAGATATTGGAAATTAATGAAACAATCTTTTACAAAAAACAGATCTTAACTCAACACTTATTATATCTTTGGTAACTGAAAAAAGGCAATAAAGAAGATCTTTTTCAATCCTATATAGAAGATAGATTTTTAGAAATTATCAAAAATCCTGAAGAACTATGCAGATCCAAATCACAACCAATGAATATTATTGAACATATAGACAGTGAATCAATAATAGATAATGAAATCACAATAACCTGTGCCCAAGAACAAGAAGAGTTAGATTCCCTAAGACTCCAAAAAAAAATTAAAAGCCACTGTATAAGTGAACACAGCTCATATGCTACTAGAAACAGGGAACTGGCCCCATCAAAAAACCCATATTTTATAAAGAAAAAAAGAAAATATAAACTTAAAGTAATGATAGCTAACATTTCAGGGGAGTCTGAAAAAAAAACCAAGGCTTACTTAAGTAATATACTAAAATTGTTACAAGAAAAAAGAAACCTCCTGAAGAAAGAATTTATTAATGAAAATAAATGGTTAACCTTTTGGATACAACAGGAAGAAGATGTCCTAAAATGTATAGAGAAAACAAATCGAAAAGAAGACAAATTTACTATTTAACAAATAAACCCACAAGCCATAGATAATATACACAAAATTAGAAGAGATCTAAATAAAAAAATCTTCCGTGAAACTAAAACTAAAGAAAATACTTCTATCTGATATATTTTCTGATTGATATAGATCAAAAAGTGAGCAAACATTATATAGCTGAATATCTTAAAAGATATAAAGAGGGTTAAAACATCCATATATATAAGGTAAATACCAAACCTAGGGTTAAGACATATATCAAGTGACACAAATATCTTAACCTTGATCCAGAAGCAAAATGGATGACTCCAATCAGCTCAGAAATGTCAAGAACTATTTTCTCAAAATCAGAATTAAGTGATAAAGAAATTAATAATATTTTGGTTGAAAGAAACTATAACTTAGCATAACTTTTGGGTACAAACAAAACATATACTAGTTTGGTAGCTAGGGCATTAAATGGCACTCAAGCAAAAGCATGCTATATATCTAAAGACTCCTTTACACTAAGAAAACGAAACTTTACAGTAGTCTGTTTTGCAACAAAAGAAGATAGAGATAATGCATGTAAATAATATATTTTCTTATAAGGATTGCATCTTTCTCGGAGCACCAAATACTCTACTAACTTAGAAAAAAAGAAATCTAAAAAAATAAGTAAAAGCTTAAGAGCAAGACATGAATATAGAAAAGTAGAAATGAATAAGAATCTAGTTACAAATATACCATCAGACACTGAATCTATAAAATCCACCTTTATCTCTAATAAAAATCAGAATCAATCAAATAAAAAATGAATTAGATATTACCATAATAGAAGGATATGACAAGAAATCAATAGATCCAGTAGACATCCTGCAACAGGAAGCAATAGGGAACCAATAAATCAAAAATACAATTACTACAGAAATACAAGAAATGAGTCAGAATCAGAGGTAGAAGTTTCATCTGAAAGCGACTCGCAAAGAAGGGCAGATCTTGGAAAAAAGCAAAAGAAAGAAGATGCAACTTTCAAGGCAGCAACTACATGGCTGGAATATCAGACACTTCTAGATACTCTGCTATTGATAGTAACAGAGAGCCAATCAATTATTGTAACAGAAGAAGAAATTTGCATAATAGATTGCAAAGCCCTTATCCAGAAAGTGATAGTGATCAAGATTCCCTATATCAAATCCTAAATAATCTCAAGTAATTAAATATCAGAATAAACATAATCGAGGAGAAAACAGGTAATCAAAATAGGTTAAAAGGAAGGTGATGGAATAATCACTCCTAAAAAAAGCACCAGTCCAATCAAGGTACACTAAGAGAGAGTTTGACCTATAAGAGGAATCAAGCTCATACTGAAAAAAAGAAGTAACCATAGAAACAATAATAAAAACTGATATAACTCTTCTCAGCACAACATATACTATACCATTCGATGATTTCATTTATATGATTAAAAAGAATACCAATAATAAACTAGACAAAGAATGAATAATATATAAGAACTATATCGTTAACAACTTCACAATAAATGATATTATTACTATTGAAATACATAATATTAGAGGCATTAATACTAGTCTTGAGTAACAAAGACTATTTAGACTCATACAAGATCTCGATATAGATATCCTAGGGATCTGTGAAACTAAGCTAATAGAAGAAATAGTAGACTTTGCTTTTAACCTATAACAAATGTATAAATTCTTTCACAATTGTAATAATGAAAAACCCAGAGGGTCTGGAGTAGGGTTTCTCATTAGAAAAAATATCAAGAAAAAGTTGGAATCAATTAAAAGAATAGAAGGACATATAATAGGAGCCAACTTCCTATTAACAAAAAGCAAACTCTATATCTATCAAGTGTACTTGCCATTTGAGAAAGCTAAAAGTAGATGGTTACAACAGCTACTTCAAAACAAGGTTCTAGATAAGCAAAAAAACTATTTTAAAATCATAATTATGAGTGACTTTAATGCAATTGTTAATCTAATAGTAGACTGATCATCACCTACAGACAAAACAGCTTCAAGATACAGAAAACCTAAAATAGGTCTTTTCAACTTTCTAGAAGACTGGAATTATATAGATATTTAAAACTCCTGGGAAGAAGAAGGAAATACTACCTTCACATGGACAAATAGCTCAGCACAGTAGAATCGACTATATCTGGATACCACCAGAAATTAGCTTAAACAATATATATGAGTTCAAAAATATTTCAATAGAGACACTACTGAGTAATGACCATACCCTATTATTAACAAGAATGACAACAAATAATTTGCTCAAAAATCAAGTACAAGAGTAAGATAGAACAAAAGGTAAAAAAATACCAGATCCAGGCAACTCTACTATGGAACAATAGGAGAAATTTAAACTCTGGATATAATACAAACTTCCAGAAATTGATGTATAGACCTCTTGGCATAAAACTAAGAACAGCCATCAAGAACTTGAAAAGGTCTGGCAAGAACTTGAAACTATAATCATTAAGGATGCATACAGGTGTCTCAAGAAGAAAAGAGTCTACTCCACTTCCAGCAGAAGAAAAGAAGTTAAGATGGGATTAATAATCCCAAAGAGGGATTTTAAAGCCTACAAAGAAGCCAACAAGATTCACTTTCTTCTAAAGAAAATCCAAGTTAACTAGGATATGAAGACCATAGAAAACACGAAAAATATAGAGAAGGTCATTCAGAATCTATAAGACACTTATGAATCCCTTAATGAAGAACTAGCATCTCCCTAATCACAAGAAGAGATCCCAGAGCAATTGAGAAAAATCACTAAAATAGAACATACACTCAGAATGATATACAAGAAAAAAGAAAGTTTTCATATCAGAAATCAAATCAAGAAGGCTCTGGATAATAGATGTGATTATTTTAGATCCAACCAGAAGTGGATGCTAGACTCAGTCTTAAACTGCAAAAAACTAAAAATTATATTAGATTGGGTGCTAATCACAAATCAGAAAGCAAAAAAATACATTGCTACTAATTCTCAAACCATCAGAAGCAAGGTTGAAGAATATCATAAAAAGGCATTCAAAAAGAGAAATATCAACTTCGAGAATCTAGACTTCTTCTGAAAAAAAGAATATCAACCTAAAGAATGGATTGATCCAATATAGTATTCACCTTTAACAGAAAAAATCAAAGTAGAAGAGCTCAAAGCCACTTTACAATCTCTTTCAAAAAACAAAGCTGCTGGCCCCTTATACATCACTTACAAAATGCTTAAACATTTAGGCATTAAAGGAAAAGAAACTTTATGTCTTCTTTTTAATAAAGTTTTAAATACAGGTCGAGTATATAAGAAATAGAAAAGCAATAATATCTATCCCATTCCCAAAACCAAGTCTTGAAAATGTGATCTAAGCAATACAAGACCCATCGTTCTCTTGGAAACAGTTCAAAAATGCTTTACCAAAATCTTTACAAACTAACTATCAACTATTTTATCAGGAAATTTTCAAAAAAATCTTTGAAAATCTTCGAAGATCTTTGAAAATTTTTAAAAATATTTGAAAATTTATAATGTATTGAAATAAATATTTTTTTAATAAATATTCATTACTTTTATCAAATCTTGAAATTATATGAACTATATTATCTATTGCTCCTATATTTATTAAATTATATATATTCATTAATTTAAGATATGCGCATCTATACATATATGGAGTTTTTTTCAATTTAAAATTAAACTATTGTACTAATGCTAATCGTAGTAGAGATCTTCAAATCTCTTCACTTATATTTAATATTAATAAGACCTAAAAATATATTAGTTTAGTAACATAATATTATATATATATCTTATTAATAATTATATTTATTTTTTCATAATAGATTTCATTATCTGTCATATAATTATAAAGTTCTTCAAAATTCATTTTAAATTAATATGTTACTAAACCATGAGCTGTTATGATATTTATTAAATACCTGGATAATTTGACCATTTTATATTATTACTGTTCCAAATATTGTTAATATAAAATGTTTTATAGAAATATTAGTGGCATTAAAATATAATTCTAAACTACTTTCAAGATTTTTAAATCCTTGTATGTAATTTTCATTTTTTTTTGAAATTAATTGAAGTACTTCATTTATCGAATTTGATAAATTCTTAGAATTAAATTCCCATGGTTTATTTAAAAATGTAAATGTTTTTGAAGTTATTGAATTATCGGTAGAGCTCTTTACTTGTTTATTTATTATTATATTTTTATAATTCTGTATAATAATAAATAATATTAGACATTTTATAATTTTGTTAAATTTTTACAAACTTATTTTTTGCATTAGTTGGTTTTCAATATTTTTTTTATTACTTAAACAATATAGTTGTTTTATATGTTCTTTGTGAAGAACTTTGTAGGTATCTGAAGTAAATTTATTAATTACTCCATACTTTCGAATAGATGGAACTATGTGATATATCCATAAATGTAATTTTGAAAGTTTCAATTGCAAACCAGAAAATCTTTAAATGTTTTTATAAATTTTTTCACCCAAGAATTTATAGATTCCTATTTTTTTATTTTTTTTTTTTTAACCTGCAGTCAGATCAATATGACATATCTTTATTGTATATATGCTAGGTATTTACAAATTGTTGTGATTGACACATACTGACTTACTCGTCATCAAAAAGTTATTTCTCTAAATACAACCTAGGGAATAATATTTCGCTCCTTTACTAATTTGGATAAATCCTCTAATTAATAAAATCATTGCCTACAGGTTATTACTGTAGATTATTCTAAGTTCTGTCTGCAGTTAAAAACCAAACCACTTAATTTTGTGACAAACCCAATTTTTGATAATTGTTGTATACTTCTTTCCTTCTATTTCTTTAATGTCCTCCAGGTTAACTGAAATAGAATTATTTTTTGGTCTATATTTATTAAACTAATATAAAAAATCCTTTTGTTTTCTTTCAATATTAGCTACTTAAAAATTTTTTTTTCTATTATTATATTGGTTTGATTTTTTAAATTATATGTCTTTTTCTTTCTCCTTAAACTTTAGTTATTGAATGCTAAAATTTTTTTTCTTGTAGTTTATTTCTTCTATACACTTCAAGAAATTATTTTCTTCATTAATATAAAAGATTAACCATTTATTTTTATTCAAAAATTCTATATGTAGTAGGTTTTTTTAATTTGCTAGTAATTTTAATAGACCATTCATATATACAAGTGTTTTTACTTTGGTATTTTCTAGAATATAGACTGTTATAGCATCAATTTTATAAGTTTTCTTTTTATTTATATGGTAGAAATTAATTGTTACTATTTCTTGATAATTTTTGATAACATAAATATTGAGTTTTGAATCTTGTACTTTCTCTCAAATTTTTTCTATTATTAGATGATTCTCCTTATTTATATAAGTTGTTGTCTCAGTTTCTATTATATGTTCATTTTCTAAGTTCATAATAATTTTCATGAATTGACAATTGTTTTGTTTTCTCTTATTGCTGTTTTCTTTAACAATATTTAAATATTTATTTTCTAGAAATTGCTGTTGTAGATCTTTTTTTCTCTTTTATTTTGTTGTTATAAATATATAATATGTTATATTAAAATCTATTTTTTATCAAAGATTACTTTATCTATTTCTAATATTCTGACAATTGTACTATTTATAACTATAAATGTTTCCAATAAGAATATATATCTGTAATTGATATTTGTTTCTTTTTTTTATTGAAGTAACTGCTACATTTTTTATGGTTTGCCTTTCTTATTATATCGTTTGACTATATTAATTAAGATATCTAATATCTTGTCTTTTCTATTTTGTACTATTTGTAATATTGCTTTGGATTTTTCTATATCTATAATGACAATAACATAAGTATTGAATATATATTCTATTTTATCATATAATAACTTTCTGGATATCTTTATATATTTTTCTTATTTATATTTATCAATAATTTAAATTTAGATTATAGATAAACTCTTTTAGTATTATTATTGTTTATGTGTGTTTATTTAAGCAATATAGAAAATCTTGTTAAATTGTTTGGGTTATTTATTTGTTTATATTGATAATTTTAAAGTTATTGTTATATTTGTATAGAAAGTCAATTAACTTGTTTAGACAACAAGTTATATATATACTACATATACTTGTTTTCTTGTCTTGCTTTTATATATTTGTGTTTATATGACAAGGTTTAGGATAGGTATGTTGTTTTGATATACAGTATATGTATATTTAGGCTGTCTTGTCTTTAGAAAGTTTTAATATCCTTCTAGGTCTTGATATGATTAAAGTAACTTGATTTATCAAGTGGATTTAATTGCTTTTAAATTCTTTGCAATGTCAGAAAAGGTTATAAGTTATGTGAAGTTAATATTAGCTTCCTTTTTGACTGTGAATCAGTTTTCGGATTTTCTTTTTTTTTCTAAAAATTTTAGAAAAAAAATTAAAAAGTTAATAAAACAGTGTATACCTTTATTTTTAATATCAAAAAATATAAATTGTCAATTTATTAAGTCTATTGTTTTTTTAAAAAAAAAACTATAGATATTTAAAATAAAATTTTTAAAAAATAATTTATATAAAATAAAGAAATAACTTAAATAATAATTATTAAATTTATATATAATAATAAGTTAAATAATAGATTAAAATTTTTTAATAATAAAATATTTTATTGTAAATTTTATATATTTATTTGTTTAATAAAGACCAAAAATTTTTTTAAAGTTTTATATTAATCTTTAAAATACAATATAATTAATAAACTATAGATATTTTAAATCAAAAAATATTTTTATTATTGATTTAAAAATAATTATTAATTTGAATTTTTTATAAAATATTAATTTTCAGTGATAAAATACTTATAAAAAATTTTTTTAAGTTATATGTCATATAATATGAATATTAATTATATAGTATTGAATATATATAATACAAGTAGTTTTATAAATATTATAATTATTTTATAAATTAATAATATTAATAAATTTACTATAATTGAGTAAACAAACAAACAAACAAACAATAATAGACTAATACAAAAAAAAAGGAAAACAACAACACGTTTTCAGACAAAAACAAAAACAAATCAACAACTCAAAATAGCAAGTTATTTTTCCGCAACACGTGATTAATTATGGCAATGAAAAAGCATAAATTAATGCAGGTCGCGAAAAAAAGAGAAATTCATATTTTGGACACGCTTGTCCAATTATCAGAAAAATATGATCATCAAAGGAAACTTTGGGCGACCCAAGCTATTTACAACACGACCTCTACCCAAGAACTAAATTCGATCCTTGCTCCAAGTCCAACAAGATACTCCATTATAGACAGTATCATCGCTAGAATCTTAAATGTTGATCAAACTACCTTCGTGAAGGCATCAGTACTTAGACAACATATTCTATACCTATGGACCCAAGGACAAGGAAACGAGAATGATCTATTGGCCCCTTTTCTAGAAGATAAATATTTAGACATAATCGAGAAGGAGGAACAAACACAACACAATTCGACTATTACTGCAACCGAACAATTGGCAACCAACGTTAATCCTTTGACCAAAGAAACATCAGATAAGGAAATAGCCATGGAAGTTCAACCAACCATGACGATAGAAATTCCCAATAATACCGAAATCGAAATGGGAGACAAAGAACTGGAAGAAATCATAGAAATAGAAGAAATCAGTGAAAAGGTTAAAAAAGAAAATATTGCGGAACAGCATTCATACAGCACAAGGAATAGGCCAATTCTTCCTAGTATCAACCCATTTCATATTAAGGAAGAAGGGAAATACAAAATAGGAGTATTTACATCCAGACTCCCAGGAGAAACCGATAACGAACAAACAGCATATCTCCAAAACACATTAAGCTTACCAAAAGATTTTAAACCATTCAAGAATGAATTCATCAATGGTAATGCATGGAAAACATTCTGCTTTGAAGAAGAAGAAGACGCCCTAAAATGTTTAGAAAAGGTCAACAAGAAAGAAGGAGAAAATTTCACCGTAATACCCATAGAAATGGAAAAATGGATCGGTTCAAAGTCACCATCAAACAAAACATTCTTCCAACCAAGAAAAGAGAATGATAACTCATCATTAATTATTACACTTGTTGACATTGATCGAAATCTGAATAGATCAGAAATCAAGGCGGTCCTGAATAAATATGGAGATACCACCAATATTCATGTCTATAACTATTCACGATCACAGAGAAGAATCAAGGCACGCATCACTCCATATCAACAATATGAGAACCTAGTAAATGCATGGATGATACATACCAATACGGAAACAATCAGGGCCATATTCACTCAACATGAACCAGATGATGAAGAAATTGACTATATAATCAAACAACGTAACTCTCAATCCTTAAGGTTATATGGAACCCACAACACAACTACAGGACTGATTGCACGGGCAACAAAACGAACCAATGCCAAGGCCTGTTATATCCCAAGAAATCCACACACACTCAAAAGAAGGGGATACGCAGTTATTTGCTTTGAAACAGTTCAAGATCTAAATAAAGCCATAAAACAACACATCTTTATTCATGGTCACAAACTGACATGGAGTGCCAGAGAATATTTTAAGCAAGAATATGATGATTCCACAGTAAGAAAACAATATAGAGAGCACGTGGAAATAGACAATGAATCGATACTATCAGATGCCATCCAGACAAATCAGAAAAGAGAAATGGTAGGTAATAGATATAACATAAATCACAGAAGAAGATATCAAGATAGAAGGCCGAATCGAATACCAGCCACAGGGAGTAACAGAGAACCTATAAGAAGACACAGATATGGGCAATATAGTAGCATAGAAGCTGAAGATCGTTACCCTCCCACAAGGACATTAAACAGAACTGCAGGGAACGAAGAAATTGATATTACATCAAAAGTAGTCCACGACAAGATAGAGATTGACAACGATTCGGTAACTGATTGCGAATCCTCAGGCTATAGTCTAAACTCAACGACAGATACAGAGGGATCAACGAGATTCAGTCAAAGAGAAAAAAGTAAAAGAAAAAGTAGAATACAACCCACAAGTCCAGCAACAGGTAGCAATAGACAACCAATTAATAGAAGACGATA
>CAJVPT010000721.1:0-26460 GCA_910592055.1 Acaulospora colombiana | reverse complement strand
AATGGTCATCAGCAGGGTATACTAATCGCAAGGCTAGATACTATCCTTTTTATAAGAAATTAAATAAAAAATATGATATATAGATAAATAAGTATATACATATTTAAATAGAAATGAATTTAATTGATAATATAGTAGACCTGTGAATCTATAATACAGTGGTAGTACTTTTAGGTCACAATCACAAGGTCTAGAATTCAATACCACATAAGGGTCAAGTGAAAATATCACATTACAATGAATTCAGTACTCCATTGAGTGACAATAAATGTCATTGAACATAAGCTTGGTTATTTTATCGATAATTAAAATAGAAGAATCTGCTACTACACAATATCACTTGTAGCTGATCTTTATCATATTAGGTCAGTTTACAGATGTTGTGAGATAATTAGTATCTTATCAGTACCCTTATAAGGTGAAGAAGAATGGGGCTGATTTCATGGTCAACTGAAATGAAGACTGAATTGGTGCCAGATATCTTGACAATTTTATCAACTGCAAGAAGTTGCTATAAGTTAAGAAGGTTGAAGTTCTGAAGAAAGTAAACATTGTACTAATAAGATGTATAAAAATATGGCCAAAATATAGTAAGACTTATCATTGGGAGATTTTGGTAGGAGAAGAAATCTGTGAAATATGCTGAAGTCCTAAATTCAGAAATAGACTAAAACAAACACAACAGTCTGATAACTAGATTACTCAATAAAATTGTTCTAGAAAAAATTAAAAAAGTGTTATGTAGTTTTTCTTAACAGGCTAGTTAGTATACAGTATATAGAATGTAATATATTTATTATATATAAATTATCATATGTACAATATTATTTTAAAGTAAATAAAAATCACAGCCCTAGGTAAAAGTATCAGCTCCAAAGGAAGCATACTCAAACTACACTATTATATTATGAGTGACAAATCTTAGTAAAAAAATATGAAGGTTGTGACCTCAACAAGAACATAGATAACAAATCCAGCATATATCTTTTCAAGGTACAATAATATATAACCATAGTGGTATCAATTATATTAATATCGAAATCAACCCACATTGCTAAACCAAGCATAAAATTAAGAATATAAATATTATTTAACAGTATTGACAGATGAATACAAAAACTCAATAACACTCTTAACTTAATACAAATAAACAATACACTAGT
Organism: Acaulospora colombiana; assembly: GCA_910592055.1. Lineage (NCBI taxonomy): Eukaryota > Fungi > Glomeromycota > Glomeromycetes > Diversisporales > Acaulosporaceae > Acaulospora > Acaulospora colombiana. Next base: position 25,297 of record CAJVPT010000721.1, on the reverse strand, counting down.
CCCATAAAGAGCTTAATGGAACTCCTAGAATTGACAAACTCAGTCCAACAAAGGCTTATCGACATTATTAAGAAAATTGATGCAAACAAAAAAAATCTATATAACAACTAACAGAACCTTCAATATTAAACAACTAGCATTAATGAATATCAATATCATTATAAAAGATAATTTCAGAAACACTTTAAAAATGTTTGGAATGAAAATCAATAGACAACCATTAGCCTTCAGAGCAGAAATATTTGTAGCAACAATTGTCATAACATGCATATCATATAGAATCACTATTGAAATGTATACAGACTCTGCCAAACTAATCAAGGAAATAACTAGTACAGCAGCTCAAAAAACTAAAGATATCTCTAAATATAGACTTATCTATAACCTACATTTAACTATTCAAGCTTTGTACTGAATAATTCACTAGAACAATATAAATAAAGACTAAGATATAAATACTGCTCTCAATATAGCAGATGAGTTAACTAAAATAGTATTGACAAATAACATAGAAGATGGTACCATAAAACTGATTATCCTAAAAAATATAACAACAATATTCATACATAACAAAAGAATTGAAATATCTGGCCTGATCTACAAATTGCTAAAACAGATATGACAAGCAGAATTAATAAATGAATGGATTCATTATTAAAGAAACAGTTATATTCTACTATTACAGCAAAATACTATAAACTAAAAACTATCTATAGAACTCTTATACATATCCAAATTCATCAGAATATACATAAACAACTTCAATCACATCCAATGAAGATTTGTAATCAATCTGTGGAATTTTGAACTTTCAATCATAAACAAGTTATACAAAAAAAAGCCTGAAATATATACTATTGAACTATAAAATTTTGCCATATGATCTTCCTAATACTCAGAATAATCCCAACACCTCAAATTAATATATCACGATTATTTTGGTCACCTGAAAAGAAAGATCTTCTAGAATACTTCTAGAATATTGATAGTCAATTTTGCTATTAGCAAACTTAGCATAAAGTACTCGAGAATATTCTATAGCCCTATTTTATCACATATAACTATTATTTTCAAAGAATACTTGAGCTCTGTTTAAGATAATAAAGCTTAATAGTCCAGCAAAACTAATAGTATAATTATTATTATAATACAATTATGTATTTAAAGGAAAAAATTCTCCCTCTGGAGACTCCTCCGGATTTATCTAACAATAAAATTACCTTTAACTTGAAATTGTTATCCTGCCTCTTCTATCTAAATTACTAATGATAAACCTTTTCATTTATTATTGTTCAAATTAGAAACTTTTGCATATCACATTAGAAGTCTAACTTGATATTTCTCTATACTAGTTCTCTGTCTCTATCTGATTCCCAAAAGGTGAATTAAATAGGTTGACAATATATTTAGACCAATGTTTTGCATACTTCATAACAGAAAACAACATTGTCTCTTTTCAATGACCACACTATAGAATCAAAATCAACAAAATAATTATCTTAACAATACACAGGAAGATCACAGCAAGAATAGAAAAAAGAAGCCCATACATTGCAAAAGAAAAATCTTCAAGTACATTCAAGAATCGAACCTATAGAATCTCCTAATAAAGAGTGCCATTAGTAGAAAGATAATAAGCACTATCAGTAAGTTCACAAGCCTAGAAAAGGTAGCAAAAATCATTCGAAGCTATATTAACAATATCTGTTTTATTACATATAACATTTAAAGAGACAGGTATGAATTTTTCAAGTATAAAAAAAGGTACAAAGGATTACTAACAAAATGAAAAAAAGAAAAATAAAATAAAAAACAACAGATTTCAATCCTACTCCAAGGTAAACATCAAGGCAACTGCCAGAGATTATCACCAACATTTTAGAAAATATCATCTAAGGTTTCTCAAGCATATTCAATATCTTCATTACACACTCTAATGGAGTCTAGATATATTAATATCTTATTAAAGGACAATATGCCACAATAGGTATAGTATTAATTGATTTTATAGTTTTACTAAGCATAAAAAAAGTTTATTGTTTATATACAAGAGTAAATGTAATACATATAATCAATAAAATGGGCAAAGTTGTGTATATTTAAAAAAATTTTGATAATATAGTAGAAAACTTTCAAGTTGCTTATGTGAACATTAATATATCACCTGGACCTTCCTAATTACTTCTTCTCCATAAGCCTCAAAACTGTAAAGTTTTTCTTGTTGCTTTCATCTTATTCCTATAAAAATTTAATAAAAGTTTTTCCTAGACCATTTCATGAAAGGAAAATTGGAAACAGGATATATATATACCAAAAAGCATTATTGATATTCTTTTAGCATAGTATATAACTATTAAATATTCTTTTTATTTTTATTTTTACTTTTAATAACATTGATATGCTTAGGAAAATGATAGTTTTTCTTTTATAAAATAAAGAGCAATAAGCCTCGAAGTAGCTTTAGCTTATCATATTTTTTATTTATTTCTAAATATTTACCTATGTACTTATACTCTATACAATGTCTATATATAATTTAGAATCTAATAAAGTTAAGTATAAGCTTGTTTAAAAATAAAAATAAAAATTATATTTTTATCTATAAAATATATATATAATTCTTTTTTTTTTTAAAAAATCCTCTGTTAGGCTAAATATATGTGCTTTATTAAACATATATATAATTTACATTAAAAATGTATTACTAAAGTTAAATCTCTATTTAACTCACTTGTCTCTATTTTAAAAATTATTAAAACTCTAAATATAAATTTGGAAGTGATTTATCGCTCTGTTAGTAGTTCAGGTAAAAGCCCTTTCAATTGTTAACTTTATTGCCTAAAGGTCATCATTGTAGAGAAAAAAACACATATAATTCTTTAAAATAGAATTTTATAATAAATTTATTAATAAATTATTAAATAATTTTTATAATAATTTTTTAAACTTTAAAATATATATTTAAACAAGATTCATTTTTTTTTCTTTACTCTCTGTCAGGTTAGTTATGTATGCTTTATTAAACATTTATAAGCTGTACATATTAAATGAAATGCTAAAGCTAAATCTCTAACTAACTCACTCGTTTTGATTGTATTACCTCTCTAAGTGCAACTTCAGGAGTGATTTATCACTCCATTAGAGGTTCAGGTGAAAACCCTTTCAACTTCTAATATAATTGCCCGCAGGTCACTACTGCAGATCAGTCTTTTGAGCTCTGACAGAGATCAAAATCCCAACCACTTCATACCATACTTCACTTCATTTAATAGGATTTTTTCCAACTTCTTGTCTTCAACTTTTTTTTTTTCATATATCAGTTTCTCACTGGATTGACTTTCAGTAATTTTGTCCTTCTTTTTCTGATCACGTGGATGTAATAGTCTTTTTATCTTGTCATATTTGTGAATTTCTAACTTCTGTTCCCATTCAATCACCTTTTTACATCTTGTATTCTATATTTTCTTTTAGAAGTGATTATATACTTTTTCGTGCATCTTCTTTATCTATTTTCTAGCTTTTTTTTCAATTATCTTGCTATGAATGTCAAATCTGCTATTTATATAACTAGTTCTTCATCTATTAGTTCTATACAAAAGCTAAGTGTATCTTGCCTGGTTTTTGAGCTTCTTTCTACTAGTTTGATATCTGTTTGATGATTTCTCCTATTTTTATCCTATTATCTATTTTCAAGCTTAACTCTTTCTCTTCTGATTCTATTTTTTTTTCTTTTAAGAACTTTTGAATCCTTTCAAGACTTCTTCTATTCCTTTTTGCCATGCCGCATTCCACTGAGTCTTGTAAGTTGAGCATTCTAGCAAGTGTTTTATTGTTTCCTCTTCCTGGCCACATATAAGGAATTTTATTTACTTGTAAAGATGATTTTCTTATGGCCAGCTTAGTAAGTGTTGATAGCTTATCATTAATCAATTTAGTGAGAAAGCTTTTGTTTTATGAACTTTTAAATGAGATGTTTCATGTATGTCCCTTATTAAAATGTTCCCATATAATGTCCCATATGTATCTGTAATGGCCTTGGATTTGCTGATCCCATTTCCTTTCAATTCTATCTTGAGTTGTCTTTTGATAGGCTATTACTTTGTTATTAATTTTTTTAATAGCTTTTCTTATAAAGATGTCTAGCATTATATTCTGCCATTTAATTTCTGTGATCATCTTATGTGAAACCAATTTTTTCCATTTTATCACTGGCAATCTTAGTGCTTCTTTAGTCAAAGCATTTGCCTCTTCATTATATTGGATATTGAAGTATGCCTTAACCTTGGTAAGCTTGAAATTCAGCTTCTTTTTCTTTATAAGATCCAGTATATGTGCCTACAGGGACCAGTTTTATTCTTTTAACCATCTTTTGTGGGTCATTTTGGGATTTTCCTTTTCTATAGTGTTCTATTTTGAGATGTAGGCTTGACTATCTATAAAGATTTCAATCTTGCTATCTACTGGGGCTACTAGTAGTATAGTAACTATTGCTATTAGTTCTGCTCTAGTGAATGAATGCAATCCTTTACTCCAGTTTAGAACTTGCTTTCTCTTCCTGCTTCTCCTATCTGTATCCATGTTATTCCTATTATCATATTTGTATTTTTATGATTTATAAGGGACCAATCGGAATGTAATTGGTTCTTTTCTTTGCTTGTTATAGTTGAGTATTTCAATTAGATGGGATTGGTAGACACCTTCTTTAACATGATATTTGATGATATTTGTTTCTCAATCTTCTATTTTCATTTGTAGTACTCTTTCATTCTGGATAGTTACTTGGTTATTGTATATTGTTCTACCTATTGTACCTTCTAATGCTTTTTTGAAACTTGGAATTTCCAGAGATTGTGATCTTCTAGTAAACTTTCTTGTATTGAAATAGGGGACCATATGCATTTTTTCTATACTTGTTTCAATTATACATCAGTCTTTTATCTTTATATCTTCTGTGCAACCTTAACACTGGGTTTGCTTTGATTCTTGATTTTTAATAGGGCTAATACATTCAAAGCACTCCATCTTTAGCTGTCTTGAAATATTATCTAAAATTAATTTTCATCAAATTATTTATTGCTATTGAAATTTGCTTCTTGTAACCATTCAGAGTTTCAGTTGCTTGTCAAAGTTGATGTTGAGAATGAGGTGTTTTGGGCTCCATTTTATCCATTCTTCTTTCCAAAATTCTATAAGCTGTTTTAATTTATTTTCTTGTATTATCTTGGTTATAGATAGGTATCATTCTGGAATAGATCCTTTGCTTGTGTTCTATAGCAGTTGGCATATTCACTAGCTTTATAGTTCTCTTGTTTTGTGGATAATTAGCTAGTCTATATACATTAACTTATTGTTTTTGAGTGATGGAATTGCTTTCTTGTACTCTTCTATCAGTAGGTATTCTTTAATTAAACTATTTCCTGGATTCCATTCGAAAATGTTATTTTATTTCCAGCTTTGAAAGGTTATGCCCATATCCTTGGTTAGCTTTAGTACTTGCAGTGAGAAGTTGCCTTTTCCTGGGATGTTGTTTAGTGAGTTACATATGAGTATGTTGACAGACTCCCAGTATCTAACTTGTGCTTACTTGAGTCTAATAATTATTGTGGTTCCAGCTGGTCCTGGATCATTTAATCTATTGCACAATTCTATTGTCTGGCTTTCTTTCTGTAACATTTAAACACTCTTTAAGTTATGAATCTTGGAATGATATATTATACTATTGGATATTGTTTAGCATAATATAGCCTTATTTTTGAATAGTTTTCTATATACCATTGTTAAGATGTTGCACATCTTTCAAGATGTATACTGTATTGGATTTTGAATTCGATTCTTGATATTAACACTCTATTTAAAATGTAAAAAGCTTGTTTGTCTATTAACTTTTTATTTTTCAGAGCTCTGGTAACTACATTAATTTCCTTAAGCATTCATTCTTTGAGCACAATAGCTGTTTTTTGATTGTCTGTCCAAATCCCTAGGAACTTTGCTTATTCGGTTCTATTCAATTCTCTTACCACTTCTTTATTGACTCCTGCTTAAACTTCTTCCAGATACTGATTTGTGTTATTAATAGTAACTAGGACTGATTTATTATTATTAATCTGTGAGTCATTTGCTTTATAAAATATTGCTTCTTTTAGTATTCTTTTCATATCTTCCTTTGATCAAACATTTCTTGTAGTATTATCCATAAAGGCTATTGCTGTATGTTATAATTCTAACTTTCTATTACTATTCCCTTTTAAATCTGGATTCTATGTAACTGACATTTTATATCCTTTTGCTTCATTATTTTGGATCTTACATAATAGAGGATCATAAAATATTCTTCACATTAAAGGTAAAATAGTTTCTCTTTGATCTATTCCATCTTCTACAATAATTGTTTCTATTAGGTCTTTCTCATATATTATCCTAAACTCTCTATTGTAAAATAAACTTATTTTAATTCAAATGAAATCTTCAGGAATTTTGATTCTTTTCATAACCTTGACTAAAATATTTAGACTAATTGTATTATATGCTTTGTCACATCTTGAAAAAGAATCCCTTTTTGTTTTCTCTTGCTTCTTCACAGATATTATTAAGAATTTGTATTGGTTCAGCTATACTTTCTCCTGATAATCCTATTGTCATCCTATCAATACCCATTTCTTGAAAAAGTATTATGATCAAGAAAAATAGGAACCACAAATAGTTTTACAAGACTATTAGTTATCAGAGTTATTATCTAGTCAATGAAAACTATTTGAGCCATCCGAACAGAAAACTTAAAAGAATTAAGACATTTAAGAAAAGAATAGAAAAAAAAAAGGTAATGAAATAGTGGTGGTTCAGAGAGCAACCGCACCACTACTTCAGCTGGCCCAGGAAGCATCACAACTGCTACTACATGGTCTTAGTAATCAAACAAATATAAAGAAACAGACTTAGTAGGGCATATAAGAGAAAGACCTGTCTAATGGAGGAGGAGCTTCTATGTCTTGCAATTGGAGAAGTTGCTTCAGTAAATGAATCCACTGGCAAAGATTATTGTTTCCCTCTCTAATTCCATATATGTAAAGTGGTAATAGTGACCAGTCATGTCTTGAAGGTCTGCTGAAAGGCTCTCATACTTGTTATGCAAAATAGAATTGGTTTCTTGGAGCCTACCAAACTGGCAATACAAGTTTTCTATCTCCTCTTTGAGAAAAAGGTTTTTCCAAAACAAGTCACAATTATCGATGGGTTGGAAGCTTCTGGTTCCCCTAGAGAAAGAGGAAGTGGCAGTGATATGTTTTTGTTTATGGACTCTTGATATGATGAATTCACTTATAATAGATGGAATATATCATTCCAAAATGCAAAAGATATGATCCTTAAATATATCACACAAACATGCAAAGATTAGAAACACAAAACAAGTTTTGACAAATATAAATAGACAAGGTTTTTCTCAATTCCCCAGCACACTAATTCAATATTTCAAAAATGTGCAACAATTCCAAAATGAATACCATTGTTGATCAAATTATGAATGATCTCCTTGAAACAACTTCTGAAAATGTGAATATAGTCTACTACATGCAAATATCACACAATCTTTGGAAGTACAGATTCTAATCAAGTACAGACATCTACAAAGGGCAACAAGAACCAAAAATTGACAAATGATCTTGGTGCATACTTATCTATTAGGAGAATTATTAGATCAAGTGATAAATCATCAACATGGTTTTTTGTGTGATCAAGTATCTGTATATTACAAACAAGCTTGTATCAGGACCTATTACCTTTTTGAGAAGATAGGAATAGAACAAATTATGAGAACAAGAAAAATGACTCTTAAAAATATCTACAAGATAACAGCTGCTGAATTTCAATCTCTAATTAGTGCTTAATTTGTGGAACTTGCAGATTAGTTGGGGAATTATTGAACTATAAATTTCACCATATGATCTCCCTAGTACCCAGGATTATTTCAGTATTTCAGATCAACATATCACAATTCTTTTGATCAACCGAAAGTAAAGATCTTCTAGAACACTTCTAAAACATTGATAGTCAATTTTGCTATTAGCAAACTTAGCATAAAGTACTCTATAATATTCTATAATCCTAGCTTATAACATATAACTATTATTTTTTAAGGATATTTGAGTTCTGTTCAACATAATATAGCTTAATAGTCCAGCAAAACTAATAGTATAATTATTACTATTATTTATCTTAGTTTATATTCTCAAATATTATATAACTTAATTATATATTTAAAGAAGAAAATTCTCTCTCTGGAGACTTCTCAGGATTTATCCAACAATAAAATTACCTTTAACCTGAAATTATTGTCCTGCATCTCCTACCTAAATCACCAGTGATAAAGCTCCTCATTTATTATTGTCTAAATTAAGAACTTTTATATATTAAGTTAGAAGTTTAACTTGGTGTTTCCCTGCACTAGTTCTCTGTCTCTATCTGATTCCTAAGAGGTGAATTGGATAGGTTGACATTGTATATGTAAATTTAGTTAATATATTGTAATTAAAGTTACATATAAGAGGATTGCTACTTAAAGAGTTTAGAATTATGTTATAAGTATCTTGGTTTGAATTATTATTATTATTTTTTTTTTTAAAGCTAGTGAAGTCATGCCATGTAGTTTTTATTTAATCAAGTTACTTTTTCTATATACACAAATTGAATTGCAAGAAAATACATTTAAATAGAGAAAAAACTAATGACTTAGTATCTAAACAAATCCTGCGACTTGCTACAGTCCTCTGAAAAGTAAATGTTAGCATGTCATGACTCCACTAACACTAAAATTTATAGAAAAAATTGAGTTTGGTGTGTATACATTTTGAAGTATGTTTCTCATACTGTGGTTGATTAGATCTATATAAAGATATCTCTGGTCACACAGAAAATTTCTATTCTTTTGTAAAGTGTCTTTCTTCCCTTTTACCTTGTGATTTTTACCTTTTCTCTCTTTTTTCTCCTAGTTATTTTTTGTGATTTTTTCTACTCTATTACTAGTTCGTACCTTAAATTCTATACCTTTTGTTTCTCTTGTCAGAACTGTGTTGTGGCTGCTTTTATTGTTGTCTTGGCAGCCTTCTCATTACCTGTGATTTCCTCTGCTATCTTTCTCATCTTGTGTATGAAGATTTTTCTGATTATGTCTGTCCATATCACTTCATCGGCTCTATATGCTTTTCTTGTTATGGCTGTTGCTTTAAATAGCCATTTCTATCTACCTTTTATGTTTTCTGTTTGCTTCTGGCCATCTGCTTTGGCTAAATATTTCTCTGTGAGGAATTTCATAAATCTTTCTTTTAGTCTTGTTTTGTTCGGTTCACATGTAAATGGATGGAGATCTTTTTCCTTCTGTTTTTGCAAGATTATATATTTTGGGCTGCTTTACAGACTTGATTTTCTTGTATTCATATTCACCATGGTTGGGTGCTTGTTTAGTCACATCTTTCACCTAAAAGTCTTATCTCTATAGTCCTCTGGATCTTTTTGAGAAGATGTTACTTTCGATAATATTATTGTCTACCATGTTATATTCCAATTAATTTCTTTGATCTTTTTAACTGTGAGCCAGTCCTGGTTTTGTTTCAAGGTTCTCCATTTGCTTGCCCACTTGGTTTTGAGCAGAGTTCTCACAAGTGTCTTGAATGAGAGATCTATAAAGGACTGATTCCATCTTAGCAGTGTTTTGTTAATAGTGATGTTTTCTTCTTGGATCTTTATTATGCCTTTAAATTTGTCGAATAGCGTGGTTGTTACTAGTTTGTCTGCTTGCTTGTTTCCTTTGTTGTCTAAGTGACTCTTGACTTTGATCCAGTTAACTATTATATTCTGCATTGTTATTATCTCATATATTGTACTTATTAGGATTTTATTTGGGCTCTCATTTTTCCTTGTCCCATTTGTATAATAGTTTTCTCCTTCTTAATTGTATTAATCAAGCTTTGGCTATCTGTTATTATATTTATCTTTTTGTTAACACTTATTGTGTATATTGCTATAAGGATCGCTGTCAGTTCAACTCTTGTGAAGGATGTAGTATCTTGAGTTTCCGCTTGAAAGATACTAAGCTCTATACCTTTTTCAGTTTGAATGATCCAGCCTATCCCTATTCTGCTATTTGTATATCATCTTCTAAATGAGCCATCTATATATATATTAAGATTATTATGCCCTACTACCTCCTGTGCAATTTGTTATAGCCTGTAGATTGTTCTTTCTGGGGTCTTGATTTTTCTCTATATTAAGTCCTTAGTTAGTAAGTTCGAGTTCAGGTATATTGTTGATGGATGTGTTGATGTGTTACCTGTATCTATTTCTTTCAAGGCAAGCTCTATTCCTTGTGAAAAGGACTATAGTCTGTTTGTCAAAGTTGTCTACTGATTGTTCCTTGTTGTTTGGAGCAATATTCTGTAATGCTCTTCTTTACTTTAATATTTATTGACTATGTTAACAGTTGATGCATTATGCATAACTATTAATCCTGATACTTGTTTCTGAGCTTTGGATCATTGAAAGGACTCTCTTTGAATTTAAAGACTGGAGATATTTGATTATTGCTGACTATATAGTTTTCTATTATAACTTGGTTGTTTAATATTCTCTTTTTTCTTGTGATTATAGTTGTCTTGTCTTTCTTTGTTGCTAACCACTTGATTATTAACTGTTATTGTGAAGAAAGCACTGGTGTGTTTGAGTGAAACCTATTATCTCTGAACTGTGATCACTGTTGTGTCTCCTAGCTGAACCAACTTCGTCTTTGTCTTCTACCTGCCAATTGCTTGTGTTGGTCCATATTTTCTTTAAATCCCTATACCATTGTGGAGGTCTGCCTTGTTTGCCTAGTTTTGCCCACACCTGTTGCCATGTAAGGAATCTTGTCTTGTTATCATTAAGTAGTTGATCTAAGAAGAGGATTCCTCTATGTTTGAGTGCTTCTTTTGTTTGTCATACTAGCTTTCCTGTACTATTTCCTTGATTGGTCTTCTCTAATTTACAACAAGTTTTTCTGCCCAAGTGTGTTCTATTAGAATGAAAGTAATTCCTTTTACTTTCAATATACTTAAGATTTCATTTGTTAGGTTCTTTCTCCTTTTTGTTTAGAAGAGAAGTTTGTCCTTCAGAATCGATGTGCTGGTTCAATATTCATTCTAAAGTTGTTGGAGTCTGATCTGTATAGTTATACACTCAGGTTATAGCTGTTCAACTTGTGCAAAATATTTTTACCATGCATGAGAATTTGTCTATTCCACAAGTTAAAGATTTTATATCCAAGATCCAAGTGCATTATACAGTTCAGTGTTGTTAATGATAGACTAGCTTTGTGTTTGAATACCTTGTTTATCTCGCCGCTTATTTTATCAATTCTTCTTTAGACAGGACTAGGTCATTTAGTAGATATTCTATTGCTGGGTACAGGGTATAGTTTATGATATAGCATGCTTGTTTGTCTGTAATTCTTTTTCATACTAGGATTCTAGTCGTGGTATCCACTTTCTCTCTGATTAAGTTCTTTTGATGAGTCTTTTTTATTCACTAATATCCATACTCTTAGAATTCTTATTGCTTCATTATATTGTAGGGGTATATTCAGTCTCCATTTAACTTGATACTATTTGTTCTACTTTTTCTACTAGTATTAATACAGATTAGTGATAACTTGTCACTATTAACTTGGATATTATTTATCCTAAGTAATTTCGATGCTTTATTTATTATATATTGCATTTCCATTTGAGAGCTTGTAAACTATATCATGTTATCCATATATTCTATTGCTGTAATCTTAGCTATCTTTTTTATCTTGGTACTTATCTTTCTTGTACTTGGTGCTATTAGATCTAGGATGACTTCCATTTCCATTCTGTATTCTTTATACTTGTCCTCAATTTCCTGTAGCAGTGGATCATAGAAGATTCTTCATAGTAGCAGTGATATGGTGTCCCCTTGGTTGATTCCATGTGAATAGGGTATTCTTCTGTGAAGCCATATGCTATTATAACCCTGTTATTTCTGCCCTCTATATGTTGTCCATAATTTTGATTATGTGTTCCAGAAGGTATATTCTTCTAAGGGCTCAGATCATCATTTGTTTGTTAATGGAATCATATGCTTTGCTGATGTCTTGGCTAAATATCCATGTCTCTTTTTTGTATTCTCTGGCCTTCTTCATGATATTGTTCAGAATATGAATTGATTTCTGTGTACTTCCTTCTGACAGTTTAGTCCAGTTGTTTTCACATAGTATTTTCCATTTTGTACATACTTCTGCTATTCTTGTTGTGAGGATTTTCATGAAAATTTTCCTGGTTGTTTCTAGCAAAGTGATAGGATATATAATGTTTATGTCTCCTAACCAGTCTTTGGGTTTTGAGATAGGATATACATTCTTCTTTCTTCAGTCACCTGGGGTCTCTCCTATTATCAGGATCTAATTGAAGAGAAATTCCAGAACCTGCAGTCCTTTCTCTTTCAAATTTTTAAATACACTATATAGTATTTTGGAAGGTCCTGATGCACTTGTTGTCTTTTTCTTGTGGATTACATTTTTAATTTCTACTGTTTTGATAGGATTTATTATTTCTGTATACCAATCTGCTTGGATGTCTTGTTTTGAGTTATATTATTTCTTCCAATATGAAAAGTCTTCTATATTCAGGACTTGTCTTGATCTCATCTATTGCTGAAAGTAGTTCCTGATTTTGTTTTGAATCTTTTTTAGCTCAGTTATAATTTTGATTTCATCCTCCTCTATACGTTCTACTAATCTCATGGTGTCTATGAATCTAGCCTGTCTATCTAGAATACTATTTATCATTTTCTTGGGATTCTCTTCTAAATACTTATACCTGCACTCTGTGTGTCTCTAGATTTTTCTTGATTTGATCTTTGCCATCTATACCTTTGCCATCTTGCTTTCTATATCCCAGATATTTTTGATTTCTAATAGCCACCTATGCATTTCTTCTCTATTGCATGCTGTATCTTCTATACTGATTGATTGTTCCTTGAGAACTGGAAATGGTGAATTAACTTCCTCGATTATATCACTTATTTGTGTTTCTTCTATTTGTGAATGTGACTCAAGGTTTGTGAGCCATGCCTAACATCTCTTGTATACTTTACTGATTTGGAGTGGTCTTTGTATCAACTTCTTATATTTTGATTTATGGATGGTTCTGGTGTTCTTTCTTGGTCTTCTCTTTTTAAGTGTAGCTTTTGCTGTTACTAATATTGCTTTTTTGAGCTATTTCAAGATTTCCTCTACTGTTGCTAAATTGTCTTTTATGATCTTGCTTGTCGAGTTTTCTATTTTCTGTTTAAACTTTGACCACTGCTTTGGATTGAAATTAATGAAATCGATCTTGTTCTATTTGATATTTTTCCTATTTGTTAATTTTAACCAATTATTATATAGTGTATCTAGGGTGAATATCACCATTTTGTGATCACTATTTATAATTGTTTCTATTATTATATATTTTGCACTGAGAGTATCTTGGGCAAGTGTGTTCGATATACATATATAGTTCAATCTACTCCCATAGTTTAATTTGGGTCACATGTATATATAGTTTCTTTTGATTAGGTGAAGTTGTCTGTATGTGTCTACTAAACAAGGTATCAATTATATGGCTGGATTTGTTTGTTCTATTCTTTCTTGAAGTGCGATCCAGTTAATGGTCCATTGTTTCATTCAAGTCACCTATGACTATTATAAACATATTTTTGCTTTTTGCTTCATTGATCTTGGATTTAAGTCAGTGGTGTAGTTCTGCTCTCTTTTTTTTTTTTGGTTACATTTATTGAACTATAAACTGTTATAACTTTATATTTTATTTTTTTCTTGAAAGCCATGTTGACTAGTAGGCCATGGTTCATTTGTATTTCATCCTGCCAGAATGTATTCTCTGCTGGCCATATTTCTGTTATTCCCAAAATATCTATTTCCTTTTCCTTGCCATATTTTAACAATAATAATCTCTCGAGTTCAATATTTATTCCTCTTACATTTAAAGTACCTATCCTCTATTGTTCGTAAATAATCTTTTTATTGTTATATCTTTCGGCTTGCTTGACCTCAGCCACTGATTCTTTGAAACTGTTAATCATAGTTTAATTGGAGAAAGGAGGGGACCGGGTTTGTTGTATTAATGCTTTTTATTGATAATTCTAGACAATCCATTATTTCTTTTATAGTTGTTGCCATTGTTGATTCCATCTGATTGATTCTTACATTGATTAATACTTGCTGTTGTCTGATTTCCATTCTTTTTGGTAATTGGGTTCTGATTTTTGAGTTTTCCGAGGATGTTGCTTGTTCTGGGGGAAGTCTATAATCACTGTTTCTTTGGCTTTGATATGTGGGCTGCTTCTATTACTGTTACTCTTCTATCTATTATGTAGACCTGGTGTTTAATGGCCTTTATATCTACTTGAAGTTGTTTGATAACTTCTATTACTCTTTCTATTCCTAATGAGAGGATTTGTGCACCCTTGGTGACACTTGCATATGTTCATCCTGAGGTACGGGGATTAGCAGCTTGTTTCTTATTTGGTTTTATGATAGTGGACTCTTTTTGTATTGGCATTCTCAATCTGAGCTGTCCCATTCTGTTTGTTCTGCTTTTCGTAGATAGGCCTTCTTTGTTTATTGGATAGAAAATGAGTTTATTATCATAAGCATCACATCTGAAACAGAGTTTTTAGGTTTTCTTTGCCTAGACTAGTTTCATATTGTTAAGGTTGAGACTAGAATTTTTTGCTGTATTCAAGTTCTGGTTATTCTTGAAGTAAAGAATTACAAATCTCTTATTCTGGATTGAATAATTCTGGGGGAAGTAGCAAGCTTGTGCATTAGTGTATCTAATGATTTCTTGCAACTCCTTTACTGTAGTTTCCTATGGGAGGTTTGCTAGTGTCACGCTATACTGGTTTCTTTTTTCATTTGCCATGCAGGTCCTGACTATTGGATATGTTCGCATGCAGAAGGTGTCCTTATAGAGTGCCCATTTTTGGACTTGTTCTTTAATGTGGTCATTGTGCTAAACTGAACTGTACCTGATTGTACTGGTCCTGCTGATTGGAGGGTTATATTCTCGATTACCATCTTATCCTGGAACAGGTTAGTAATATCTATTTTCTTGAAATGATTGGGGATGTCCCAGATTCTAATGGATCAAGCTTTGCTTTTACTGGTACTGATATGTGAAGCTAATTTAAATTTGAAGAAATTATTGTTACTGATCTTGATCTTGCATACTGATAGTGTCTCATGGATATTATTAAAAATAGCTGCAATTATCACTTTGCCTGTGGGTTGTTCTGTGTGTACATGTCTCAGGTTGACAGATGGTCCAACTTACTTTGTGTAGATACTTAATTTTTTCTTCTATTGTATGTCCTAGTACTTTCTCTAGTTCCATGAATACTTTGCTAGTCTGAGTATCCTGGGAGTCTCTCATGGGTCTATATGGCTCACCTATATGGTTCTTATTTTTTCATTTTCCTTATAGCTGAATCTGTTCTTGATAATATCTGATGTGTTGTTTAAGTTCCTTTCTTCCTCTTTTGTCATTGCTATTGTTAATGTAATTGTCATTGAAGAAATAGATCTGTTATCAATTGTTATCTCTTCTGTTAGTTCCGAAAACTTTGTTACATTCTTTCCTGAGTTGTTACTGATACTGTGTTCCTCATTCTTGAGTTTCATCTTTTCCTGGTTTTGGTTGTCAACTTGATTGGTCTTTGTTGCCATTTTCATTGTTTTCTTGTTCTCTATCGATTTTTGGGTTTTTTTTGTACCAGATAGTAGGTTGAACTTGTTTCCTAACTTAGTTTTAAATAGCAGTTTAGAGATTTTGCCATTGCCTATAAGGATCCTATCACCTGTATAGTTGACTGTCAGGTCTCTTGTTCTAGTCAACCTTCTAATATGTTCATTGTAAGAGCTCTTTGTGAGCATTGTATTTTTTCTTCGATGTTTTGAGTTGTTACTATAAAAGAAAATTTTCAAAAATTTAGGTGTGAATAAGAAAGAGTTTTTCATCATAGTTTGAAGTATTTATCTGTTTTATAAAGTATTTGTTACTGAGAAGTTTTGATTGTTATTTTATTTCTGTTTATCTATTTTAATGAATATCATATTGTTGAACCATATGTAGAAGATTACCAATAAGTTTTTATGAGAGATATTTATTCTTTGATTAGTGTCTCTAAATCTATTTCTATAATTATGTTTTTTCTTAGACTATATATAATTATGGCAATTACAACTGTCAAAATCTTGACATAATATGTTATAACTTGTTTATTTATTCTAAAATTGACTTTTTCTATTATCTGTCATTTATGTATTATATAATATCAGTGTTACAAATGTTTGAATATTTGTTTTGGTTATACTATATATTCTATTAGTATATACATATGAGTTTATTTTTATTTTTTAAATGGTTTTTTTGAAGAATTGATCTTTTTTCAACAATACTTCTATTTCTAGAATCTTTTTTTTTTATTATTGTAAATTTTGAAATATTTTTTTTTATATTTATATTTTTTTGTTACTTTATTTAAATTTATATTTTTTTAATAATTTTTAATTAAATTAAATTTTTTTTTTTTTTTTTTTTAACTGGTGAAGTCTTGCCATTGAGTTTTTATTTATTCATGGATACAGGCTGATTAACACAAATTTAATTGCAGGTCTGTACATTTATGAAAGGAAAAAAACACTATGACTCAGTATTCTATTACTAGAAACCCTGTGACTTGCTGTAGTCTACCGAGGTGGGTGCTAGCATGTCAAGACTCCACTAGCACTGATATTGATAGAGAAGAAGAAGAAGGGAAAGTAACTGTTTTTTAGTGTATTCTCTGATATTATATTTGTTAGTTTTATGTACAACTCTCCGAATTTGTTCTTGAGGTGTTTTTCCAGGTTTATTGGAACCTGTTCCAGTTCTGGATCTGCTTCGAAACTTCTAATTGCTTATGTTGTTGGTGAGTCTGGACTTAGGAATGCACTCCTTTGTTTACTTGTTGTGTTTTTAGTATGTCTGGCCTGGCGTTTGAGTTTTTTGTTGATCTTCTGGCTCTTTTTCCACATTATAGTAATGCCGTATCTGAGTTTCCAGGCTTCTCGCTTGGCTTGCCAAAACTTGTGCGTTGCCTTTTTAATCACTTCGATTGCTTGGGATCTATCCTTTGTTATGGTTTCTGCTGTTTGGATCATTCTGTGTATGATGACTTCCCTAACTATGTCCTCCCAGGATGTTTGATGCCTGGCTTGTACCTTCCTATTGTGTTCTTGTTTTGTTAATATCCTTTTCTATTTGACTTGGATGGATTCTATCTGTTTATCTTGTGCTCTTGCTGCACATTCTTCTGTGAGAGCCTGGATGTATTCTTCCTGTAGCTTAGCTGGTATTGTACCACATTAGAAGATATGATTGTTTGTTTCTATGTGTTGATTATAGATTTTATATATGTTGTTCAGATATATATCTGGATGTCTTATATTTAACTTTTCCATTGTGGGGAGTTTTCCTAATCAGGTTTTGATTCTGAAGGAGCGGTCTGTGTGGTCTTCTATATTAGTTAATGTTGTTGTGATTCTATTTGGCATTAGTAACTCAAAAGTCAGGGGCCAGTGAATTTCTCCTGATTTTGTTTTGTTCAGCCATTCTTGATTCCTTCATAGTATTCACTATTTACTTGCCCATTTGTTTCTGAGGATTTGTTTTGTGAGAGATTTGATTTCGATATCATATTGTTTCTGGTTCCATCTGTTGAGTACGATTGTTGATGTGGAGTTTTGTTCGTTTATTGTTATGGGGGGTTTGGGTGGATCTGTGACTCATGTGGCGGCCAGCTGGTCTGCCTTCTTGTTGCCTGGGTTACCCGAGTGACTTTTTATTTTCTCCCAGCTTACCTTGAGTCTTTTGGTTATTATTTGTTCTTTGATTGTGTTGCTAAGAATTTGATTTGACTGGTTTTCTTTGTTCCATTTGTTCCTCTTCTGTTTTGGCACCTCTTTTGTGCTGTTGATCACTGACTGGCTATCTGTGCAAATAGTGATTGTTTTGTTTGTGCTGATGGTGCTGACCGCTGGCAGTATGGCCATTAACTCTGCTCTTGTGGAAGAGTGAGTGTCTTGTGTTTTCACTTGAAATTCTGCGACCTGTTCTCCCTCTTTAGTTGTTATAATCCAGCCCAGTCCTAATCTACTTCTTTCTGGATGTCTGGTAAATGAGCCGTCTGTATATATTCTTAGGTTATTATGGTTATAGACTTCCCCTGCTATGTTGGATAGATGGTCAATGATGTCTGTGTCTCCTGTTAGCGTACTATATATTAGGTGCCCATTTCTGACAGTGGATCCATTTGGAGCTGGGATATCTGCCTTTGTAGCTCCAGTTCATTTCCTCTTTTACACAGTGCTTTCTTGATTCCCTTGGGGTGGAGCACAGTCTGTTTGTCATATATTGTTGTTCTGTAGGGTGGGCCTTTCGAGGGTCAGCTGATTTTGAGCTTTTGTCTACTATTATGTTTACGGTTCTTGCTCTTATTAATTCTGCTATGCATTGTTTTTGTTCCTTGTACTGTTCTCTCAATTGTTGATTATTTTTATTACATCCTTTGCATTTGAAGAGGGGTGATCTTCCTGGTAGTGTTATCATATGGTTGGCAATGATCTTGTCTGAGTCTGCTATTTTCCTTTTTCTATATATAGCGAATTCGTTCTCTGACTTAGTGGCTATCCACTTGATCGTTGTTGGTGATTGATGTGAAAGGATTGGGGTGTTGTTAAGAAAACTGTTGTCTGATTTGTTGACAGGAGAATCTGAATTGTTGGTATATGAGTCTTGGTTAGAGTCTTTGCAAATTATTTTCCGTAGGTCCTGAAACCATTCAGGGGTTCTGCCCTGCCTGTTTTTTCTGGTTCTGAGCTGTTGCCATGTCAAGGGTCTTGAAAGATTGTCGTTCATGAGCTGTTCCTTGAAAAGGATTCCTCTTTTCCTAAGATGCTGTCTATTTTTATTATATCATGTGTCGGATGTGTGTCTTTAATGGTTATTTTCCCTCCATATGGAACTGTACACATATTTACATAGTTTGTTGTCCTGAATATGATGCCTTGTACCTTGAGCATGTTCAGAATGTCATTCGTGAGATTCTGTCATTTTTTGATCCAGAAGGGATATTTGTCTTCTAGTATTGATGTGTTTGACCAGTACTGGTTTTGGAGCTATTGTAATCTGATCCATGCTGTTTTACTGCGTGTATCTGAGTTAGTTATTCTTTTCTTCCAATTGTTTTTGTGAAGCATGACCTGCCTGTCCCACATGTTGAAAAGCCTATATCTGAAGTCTGCGTAGATAATGGTATTGGGAGTGATCCTTGGCATGTTGATTTTGTGTTTAAAAATTTGGACTATTTTGCTGTTGAGATGATCGTATTCTTGTTCTGATAGGGCCATGTCATTGAAAAGATATTCTATTGCTGGGTAAAGAACATGGTTGATGATATAACGTACTTGTTTGTCTGTGATTCTTTTCCATTTGATAAGGTTTGTTGTGCTGGTGATTTTCTCTCATATCAGGCATTTCTGTTGTTGCATCCTGCCATCTTTTGAGATCCAGACTCCAAGGATGCATGTTGATTCATCTTTTTTAAGGGGTGTGACCTTGGTTCCTGCTAGGAGAATGCCTTGTGCACGGTCTTTTTCATTTGTATTGATGCCGATAAGTGAAGATTTGTCTCCATTTGCTTGTATATCGTTGATCTGGAGAAACTCTGATGCTGTATCCAGGATGGCTTGCATGTTGAATCTATTTGAAGCATACCAGATGGTGTCGTCCATATACAGTATGTTGTTGCTGTCACCATCTGTGATCTGGTGTGTTAAGTGGCCCCGGTGGTGTTTGTCATTGTGAGGTTGATATTCCACGTTGTTTTTATCATGTATCCTAACTTTTAATATTCTATTTCTTGGATCAAGGGGTCATAGTAGATCCTCCATATTAGGGGCGAGAATGTATCTCCTTGATCTATCCCATCTTGGACTTGGTATTCTTCTGTCATCCTATGTGCTATAATTACACTGTTGTACCTCTCTGTTAAGGTATCCTGTAAGATGTTAATAATCTTTTCTGGGACTTTGATACATTTGAGTGCCAGTATCATCATGTCTTGGTTGATCGAATTGTATGCCTTGCTGATGTCTTGATTGAAGATCCAGGCCTCTTTTCCTTTTTCTCTGGCTTTCTCTAAAAGATTGTTCATTATGTGTATTGGCTGTTGTGTGCTGCCATCCGGGAGCCCTGCCCAGTTGTTGTTTGATGTGATGTGGTGTCTATTAAGGGTTTCTACTATTCTATTGTTGAGTATAGACATAAAGATTTTCCTTGTTGTTTCTAGGAGGGTGATGGGGCGTGTGATGTTGATGTCTCCCATCCAGTCTTTAGGCTTCGAGATTGAATAAATTTCTCCTCGTTTCCAGTCCTTGGGCACTTTTCCTGTTTCGAAGATCTGATTGTAGATTGTCCCTAGTAGTTGGAGACCCTGGGGTCCTAGATTTCTTAGTAGTATATAGGGTATTTTAGTGGGTCCTGGTGTACTGTATTTCTTTTTGTCCTGTATTACCTGCCTGATTTCCTGGAGATCTATCTTGACTGAGCATTGGTTATATCATTTTGGGTCAATGAGTTTGATTGGGGCATATCTGTTAATCCATCTTGGGTAGTTCCATATATCTGAGGTTGCCCGGTGCTGGGTCCACTTCTCAAAGTGGTTCCTGATTTTTGTTTTGATTTCCTCTGGGTCTGTAATTATTGTAGTCTTATTTGTTATGGTGTGTTCGATTAGTCTGCATGTGTCTATCTTCCTGTGGAATCTGTTCAGGATACAGTCTATCATTCTCCTTGGTTGGTCTTGTAGATACTTAAATAGTTTTTCTGTAAACTGTTAATTATTCTTCTTTTCTCCCTCTTGATTTCTTGTTGTGCGATCTTGCTTTCTATTTTCCAGAGATCTTGCAATTCTTTCAGCCACTAGTATTGTTGAAGGGGGCTGATGTAATAGTTGTGTTGGTTGGGAGGAAAACTGCTGATTCTTGATCTGTTTTGATTGATGGCTTTGATCATTTCTATTAGCTTTTCTTCTATCTCTTTGTCTGGTGTGTTGCTGTTTAGATATCTTTTGTATGTTCTGTGGGCCTTTCCTATTAGATTTGACAGTCTCATTATGTCTTGATATCTCGATGTATGGATTGTCTTGATGTTACTGCTTTTCCTTCTTCTCTTAAGATGTTTCCTGTTAGTTTCCAGTAGTATGTTTTTAAATTGGTTCCAGTTTCCTTCCAGTGGGATAGGTGGCGTGACATGATTAATGTGATCTTGTTTTCTATCATTTCTTTGAATTCCTGCCATTGTTTGTTTGATGAGTTCTCATAGTCTATGTGTTTGGGGTTATTTTTCTTCCTGTTCGCTAGTTTGTTCCAGAATTTGTATGGTGTACTAATTGTGGTTGCGACCATCTTGTGGTCCATGTTGTCAACCTATCCAATTCACCTCTTAGGAATCAGATAGAGACAGAGAATAATTGCAGAGAAGCACCAAGTTAGAGTCTAATGTGATATGCAAAAGTTTGGACAACAATTTAACAAGAGATTTATCACTTATAGTTAGGCGAAAGAGGCAATTTTATATTTTCGGAATCAAGATAATTTTATTGTTTGATAAAATCCTGAGAATTCTTGGAAGGGAGAATTTCTGCCTTTAAATACATAAATAAGTTATACAAAATATAGAAATAGAAGTGATAATAATAATAGAAAATGATAATTATAATGAATTTATTAGTTTCGCTAGACTCTTAAACTATATTATAATAAACAGAATTGAAGTATCTATCAAAAATAACAGTATAGTTCAATATGGTAGAATGGGGAAGTTTCTAGAGTCATATTTGTTCTATTTGTCCGATTTGTTCAGGACAAACAATGCCATCTGTGACACAAGGAATATTCTCGAAGATCTGAGACCCAGGTGATAAATTGGACTTGATAATCGGATGATTAATACTGAGATTGTCACAAGGATTCAGGATCTTTATAGGACGAATTTCTTAAGATTTACAATTCTCCCCTACTAAGCTGCGAGTTCCACGAGTTATGATTAATTAAGGTCTGAAAATTAGAAGTTTTCAACTTGGCGATACTCCTGAGAGTTGTTTTCTTTGTTCTCATAACTTGTTGTGGTCCCACATGTTCAAAGAGATAGTATGTTCTCATGCAAGCCTTCTTGTAGTATGGGATAATTTGATCACACAAATATCTATGTTGATGGCGATTTACTACTTGATCCAATAATTCATATAAGAGATATGCATGTACCAAAGTCATCTGATGGTTTCTGCTTCTTGTAGCACGTTGAAAGATCCTATACCTGATCATTATTTGCAATTCAGGGGGCTGTGTAATATCCAGATTTGGTAGATTAAGGTCTACATGTTCAGGAGTAGTTTCTAGCAAATCATCCATAATTTGATCAACAATGGTACTCATTTTTGAAGTTTTTGCACGTTTTCGAAATCTTGAAATGTTTTTGATGGGGAATAGAGAAAACCTTATCTATTTATATTCGTCAAAACTTGATTTGTATTTCTGATCTCCAAGTATTTGTATAATATATTTAAGTGTCCTGTTTTGCGTTTTTAGAATTATATTCCTTGCCAATCATCAGTTTTTTTTTCATTATGCTGAGAGTCCATAAGCAAAAACTTCTTACTGCCTTTTCCTCTTCCTCCAGGGGAACCAGAAGCTCCCAACCCATTGATAATCATGACTTGTTTTGGGAAAACCTTTCTCTCAAAGAGGAGGTAGAAAGCTTGCATCGCCGGTTTGGTAGGCTCCAAGAAACCAACTCTGTTTTGCATGACAAGTATGAGAGCCTTTCAGCAGATCTTCAAGACATGACTGGTCGCCGCTACCACCTCACACATATGGAACTTGAGAGGGAGAACAATAATCTTTGCCGGCGAATTCATTCACTGGAGCAACTGCTTCAGTTACAGGACATGGAAGCTCCTCCTCTATTGAACAGGTCTTTTTCTCATATGCCCTACTAAGTTTGTTTCTTTATATGCATTTGATTACTAAGACCATGTAGTAGCAGTTGCGATGCTCTCTGGGCCAGCTGGGATAGTGATGTAGTTGCTCTCTGGGCCATCACTACCCTACTACATTTTTTTTTTTTTTTTTGTTTTTCTGAGTATTCTTATTTCTTAGAGCATTTTCAACCATTAAAGAAGTTCCTAGGGGCTAAATGATGATTCTGGCACCTATAGTCCTGAAGAATAATTTGGGATTCCCAATCATCACGATTATAATATCTTTTCAAGAGATAGGTATTAATCAGAGTGGCTAGTACTTTTTCATCCAAAGTTCGTAATTGATAGGCTCCATTCTTCAAAACATTATGGATATAAAAAAGTCCTTTCCATTTCGGTTTCAGTTTTTCTGTGAAGTGCTTGTCCCGAGCAGCATAATAAATTAACACCTTGTCACTTATTTTATATTTCTGGGCCAAGGTCTGCTTTCGGTCGTGATATTCCTTCTGCTTCCTTTGACTTTTGAGGATATTTTTCCTGGCGACTTCTCTTTCTTGTGGTAACTCTTCAATTAAAGTAAATAATCGTGATAGAATATTCTCATTAATTATTTCATCCATTTCCACAGGTGATACTTGAGAATTTCAGCCATAAACCAAGTAAAAAGGGATCAACTTTGTGGAGGATTGTTTGGCAGTTCTATAGGCAAAAAGCGTAGGTGAAATATATTTGTCCCTATCTTCTCGTCCTTCTGTTATTTTAGCTAGTGATTTGCACAATATTCTATTGAATCATTCTACCAATCCATTTGTCTGTGGGTGATAAGGAGTAGATAACAAATGTTGTATTTTGAACTTTTGTAATAAAGAATCTACAATTTCATTTCGAAAATGTGTTCCTCTATCTGAGAGTATCTGTTTTGGACACCCATGTCTACAAATAATGACTTGATAAATAAATTCTGCAACTCATTTTCCTATTGCTTCTGAAACTGCTTCTGCCTCTGGCCATTTGGTAAAATAATCTGTTGCCATGATTATGTACTTGTTTCCTTTTGCTGTTACTGAAAGGAGTCCTACAATATCAATTCTGATTTTTGAGAATGGTTCACCAATAGGGATAGAATGTAAGGGTCCAGTGATTCTATGTTTTCCTTGTCTTTGGCATTCTTCAGTATATTCAGAGGATGTTTTTGGCATCTCTTTTTGCTTTCCCTTACAGGTGTACTTATTTTCGAAAGGCCATCTGTTTGGGTTATATACTTTATGGCATACTTCACAATAAGTATATGTGTGATCGTCTTCACTTTTTCTTTACACGTAAAACACTATTGACCAGCAGTTGACCATATATCTTCAGTGTGGCATTCTTGATTATTAGTAAAACATTTTCTTCTCAGGGATCCATCCTCTTCAGAGATAAACTCTATATTTGACTGATAAATATCTAGATTTAGCATAACGATAGGAGTTTTATCCTCGTACATTCTGGACATAGCATCTGCATTATTATGTTTTCTTCTTGCCCTGTGAATTACAGAATAATTGTAAGGTTCCAAACGAAGTATTCATCTTGCTCTTCTATCTTTAAGTTCTGTAGTCTTGAGCCATTTGAGAGCAGAATGGTCAGTAATGAGATAAAAGTGGTTGGTTCCTAAGTGCTGATGAAAGTGTTCAACTGTCCAAACTACTGCTAAACATTTCAATTCAGTGGCAGTATAATTTCGCTCTGCCTTGGTTAAACTGCGACTGGTATAAGCCACCACATACTCCTTTTTATATTCATCCTTCTGAGCAAAAACAGCACAAATGCCTGTTCCTGATGCATTGGTATGGACATAAAATGGCTTGGAAAAGTCAGGATATCTAAGTATAGGTACAGAAATGAGATGTTTCTTTAGAGTTTCAAAAGCTTTTTGTTGTGCTTCAGTCCATTCAAAAAGGATATCCTTTTCCAGTAATTGGTTCAAGGATTTGGCAATGGTTGAAAAGTTCTTTATAAATTTGTGATAGTAAGAGGCCAAGCTTAAGAATCCTCTCAATTGTCTAATGGTGGTTGGTCTGGGGTAATCTTTAACTTTGTTGATTTTCTCGTCATCTGGTTGTATTCCTTCTCTATTGATTGTATGGCCAAGAAGTTTTACTTGTGATAGAAAGAAGTGACACTTTTC
>CAJVPT010000720.1:0-26467 GCA_910592055.1 Acaulospora colombiana | reverse complement strand
GTTTCGCTAAGCATAGAAATAGTTTATAAAATTGTTTTGTAAATGAAAGTATATGTAATGCATATAATCAATAAAATAGGCGACGTTGTGTGTTTTAAAAAAAAAAAAAAAATAAAAATAATCTTAGTGGTTCTCCTGGAAGATCATATGCATGTAATTAATAAAAAAAAAATAAAATAAAATAAAGAATAATATGATAAAGACAATCATAATGAAATACAATGCTAAACAAGTACATCTATAATACCTCTTGTTTCCCCTGAATAGCAAACACAACTATTACTATAAATCTATTGGTGTTTGTCTATATGCTATTAGTAATTCGGGTCTCACGTCACCTCGGAGCTTCGGGATCGGCGGTCAGTCATGTGATCTGAAATATCAAGTGTTCTAGCAAATCATTAGTGTTTTACGGCTGGAGGTCTAAATCCTTGATTGTCTTGAAATCCTATTTGACAACATCTTTCTAACTTTTAATAAAAGATGTTTGTCTTATCAAAATACCCATAGTTTTCTAAGACCGTTTTAGCAGTTGCCATCTGACTTTCAGGTGTAAAGTCATGTTTTCATTGGGTGACTTAGGTAAACTTGTTACATTAAATCAGTTAAATCAAATATTAAAAGTAAAGAAGCAAACAAAAAAATTTAAGAGAAGGACATAATAATATAAATAAAATTTAGCAAAAAAACATTTTTATAAAAATATTTATTTTTAATTAATAAGAAACTAATATATATAAATGATCTCTTTTGGACAGTTATAACTTTAATTATTCAAGAATAAATTAAATTAGATAAAAAAAAAATCTGGTTTGAAATCTAGAAAAATTTTAGTAGAATACAATAGTTTTAATAAAAACAAATAGATTTAAATAAGTAAATAAATAAAAAATTAACAAAAAAAATTTTTTTAAGCTAGTTCAGCCTTGTTTATTAGCTTGATAAAGTAATATGCAACTATACATTATAGGGTTTATAAAGAATATCATACATGCTATTAAACTTTTTAAGATTAGTTAGATATTCTAAAGAATCTATCAGATGACTTATTGCCACTCCAAACTAAGGGAGAACTAAACTGCCAAGGTAAAGCTAGTACTAGGTTCAAAAGAAAAAATAGATGTGATGTTAGTGTTTTCAAGGATAAATTGTTTTATATATTAATTAATTAAATCTATATAGCTATCTTTAATAGATTGTTTGTTTATCTATCTGACTGTGCTTGGAGGTACTTTTTCATATTTATGATGTCTTTCTTTTTTTCTTGGGATTCTATAGTTCTTTTTCCATCTTTGAAATGTTTTATTTCTGGCCTTCCAAGTTGAATATAAGAATTTTTTCCATTCTACTAATATTTCAGTTATGCAGTCTATTGCTTTGGCTGCATTGTGAATTGCTTGGTGAATTGTTTTAATAGTAGATTTGAAGAAAACCCCTTTGATGATTAACTTGAGCTGCTACATGATATCTATAGTTATGTTGTTCTTTATTGTAGTTAGTGCTTAATTTTTTCTTCCTCTGGGTATGTGCTTGAGTATTGCTTTTTGGATCATAATTATGACTTGATGTTTAATATCTATTTTGTTGTGTTGGACAGAAAGGGATGATAGTTGTCTTTCACTTAGTCACAGTTGCAGCATTTATTGTCTTTATATAGTGAAGATATACTGTATAATTTAGTTTTAGTAGAAAGTTTATTATTCCAGAGGTTTAGTGAGAACTTGCAAATTTGCTGGTCTTCAAATGAGGTATTTGAATTGCTAATTTGAGATGAGGTATTTGAATTGCTAATTTGAGATGGATGTAGGTGATTGTATGTTTCTTGCCAATGGATATATTTATATTGTCCAGTAAAGTCTGTAAATATTCTATTGAGTAAGCAACATTATGCAATATATTTTGCTTGAGTGATTTTCTTACAGATATTTTTTGTTGGTATGTCAATTTAGATGTTGTTCCATTGTGTTATTGTATATGTTTGTGGATTTTGAGTGGATTGGATATTGAGAATACTGATGCCCAATTGCATTTCTTGTAGACCTATTCCTGTTGAGGCCAATTGATCTGCCTGTTCATTATGTTTAATGCCTGAGTGGGCTTGAACTTTATGCATTTACATGTTAAGATATCTTGCAATACAGATATCCTTTATGGTTTGAAGCATATGGAAGTTTTTTTGTTTTCTAATAAGGCGTAATGCTAATGTTTTCAAGGTCTGTTGGATGCAACCAATTGCTATTTAACTATTTGTGAAAATGTCAGCTATTGAATTTTCTGGCAGGGTTAATAGTACGGTCATTATGGCCATAATTTCTGCTTTTGAGGATAAGAGGTGTAAGTGGGTTTAGGCTCTAAATGTATGTTCTTCATTGTTTGAGATGATGATGATTCAGCCTAGTCCCATATGTGGTTTTTTGTTCCATTTGTTGAGAAAGCCATGTGTATAGATTTCAAAGTGTAAGTATATTGCCATCCTTTTGGATATAATTATAAGATTGGAAATTTGGTCTTGACTACCAATAAGATATATTGTAATGTGTGAGGATACTATATTGTAAGAAATGTCTACTATTGGAGGCTGATTGTAAACTTGCTGAGTTGTATATATTTGATTTAGTATAATATGAATCGATCCTGGTGATACTCTTAATTTATATTGAAAGTTTCTATTTGGGGTGGAATACTGAAAGGTGGATGTGCAACTTGAAATTTTGACTGCTTTCTGTATCTTAATATTGAATAAGCAGTTTTGATTACTGTCTTCTTCATTCAGGAAGCATTCTTTACATTTGAATAGTGATGATTCATTATTTGTTGTATTATAGTAGTGTATGTAGGTTATGTTGCCATCTAAATTATTTTTTTTCTTGCCAATGATTATTATGTCCCTCATATATATTGCTGTCCAGTATGATTGTTGAGTATGATACTCTATTAAGCTAGTACTTTGAAGAAAGAGATTTGTGCTATTGATTTGTAGATACAATGTTTTGATTGAACTATTCTGGAGTATGTCTGGGAATTGCTTGTCTCTATACCTAATGACTTGTAGTCAATAGAGTGTGTGGATTCTATTAGTATTTAGTATTTTTCCTATGAATAAAAGGTTGTGCTTAACAAGTTGTTTTCTATATATACAATAGAACTGTAGTGTTATAATATCTTCTATTGTTATATATACTTTGTATGTTATTGTAATAGCAGGTTTGCATTTATTTACAAGGAAATTAAATCCATGTTTTTTGAGTAATAGGATAATGTCATGTGTGAGATTTTTTTTTGCTGTCATATTGGGTATGATACAATGTCAAGAATGCTGTTTGTAGATCAAAAGTGATTCTGTGCCTATTGCAAGCAATATCTGGCTAGGTCTCCTATAATATTCTTTTTGTTAATTCTTTGGATCCAATTGGATATATGCATTTGAAGCTATCTTTCCATAGATGAAAAATGTCATATTTCAATGAATTGTTAATGACATTGTTGGATATTGTGTTTTCTAGTCCTATTTTATGCTTGAATATACTTGTCAATTTGCTGGACAGTCTGTTATATATACTTTTGGGGAGAATTAAGTCATTTAACAAGTACTCAATACTGAGATATAACACATGGTTGATAATGTATTACATTTGTTTATCAGTGATAACTTTATTTTCTATAATAGAGCATGTTTGTAGAATTTTTTGCTTAATGAGTTGTTTTTGATACTTATTTGAAACTGTTGTATCATGTTATACTCTTAATATTTTAACAGGGGTGTCATTGTCACAGTCCATAATGTGTTGATTATTCAAGTATATACCTGTTGAATTGTCTCTATGGCTGCTATTGATAATAATGAGGAAGGACTTATGGGGTTGACCTGTATGTTATTAATGTAATAAAATTGTTTTGCAATATTTACTATCTGTTGAAGGTCTGTGCTGTTTTTTGCAAGCCATGTAGTATCATCCATATATGTGCTTGTAGAGATTGAGATTATTTTGCAAATAGTGGGTTGGTCTATATACATTGTATAATAGGATAAGACTATATAGTCTCTACATGTTGTTTGAATTGTAAAGAGAAGAGGATCATAAAAGATTCTTCATAGTAAAGGAGAGATGGTATTAACTTGGTTTATTCTATCTAACACTATATATTAAGAGTCCAAGTGTTTTCTCATTTATGTATTTGTAGGCTCTGTATAGTATAGTGTTTCTTCCTGGGGCTAATTGTAAGCTTCTATGCTTTATTGCTTGACTGAGTTCTTGCAATGTGATTGGAGCTAAAGTGTCTTGATACCATGTAGCTTATATGTTCCCTTTGGAATTATATATCTCTTGTCAAAAGGGATATAGATGCAAAGAGGCTGCGTTTCTTTTGGAAGTCCATTTTTCATAGTGTTCTCTGACTTGGATACAGATTTTTTGAGGATCTGTTATAATTTCAATATTGTTGTTATTTTGAATAATCACTCTATCTAGTATAATTGATTATTACTTTCTTTTGATTTGCTAGTATGGCCTGGTATCTGATGGAGAATTGTTTTATCATTTGCTTTTTTCTGTAATTTGTGAGCCATCTGATTGCTATTTTGAGTTTCTTGCTGAAATCTTGAGTAGTTGTTATCCAACTAGTTATATAGTTATGAAGAGAAGTAAGTTGTTAATTAGTCAATTCCTGGAATAACTTTATTGAGATGTTATTGATTGCTTATAGTATTTTAGTCTGAATATAATTTGATAAGCCTTGTTATAGTATTTGCATCTAATGGATAATATTATAAAGCTTCACAATTCTCTGAAAGGTATTCTTTTGCTATTCCTAGATTCTGGGTTTTTTGTATAGTTTGTTTTTGGGAATATGTTTCTTTGTAGCTTGATATATTATATGTGTGAATTTGTTCTATAGTTGATTGATGTCTGAATTATCTGATAGTTTGTCTAAATATGTAATATACTCTTCTACTTGTATAGCAAATTTATCCCATAGCTTTTTGCTAATATTGTTTCAATTGAATCTCTGATTGGGGGTGTGTTTGGGTTTGCTGGCTGATTTGTCTAATTGCCATGCTTCTACTTCAGTTAACATTCCAGTATGATCACTGTGAGTTAGGTCTCTGATATCGGCTGTGATATATGCTTCACTAGATTGCCATATATGAAAGAGTTGTATCCACATTCGATATATTCTACTGTTATTTTGGAGGTTGTGCCAAGTATACTCTTTGCGTAAGAGATTATGTTTTCTATAAGTATCAAAAAGCTTTGTTCTATCAAATATTATATGTATAATGCTGAGGATGATATTGATCAATATTTCTTTTGAGTACTTTTTTTTGAATTGCTTACTGCATCGAAATTAGCTGCAACTATTATCTGGAAGTTGGTTTTTTTTTTCTCTATGATCCATTGGCATAGTGTTTTGAAAGTGATTTGTTTTTTATTATTGAGAGAATATGCCACAAATAGGCTTCAATAATTCTGACTATGGTTTTGTTTGGAAAGGCCAAGTCTAGAGCAATAAGTCTGCCTTGGTATTGTTTATATTTAAATACTCTGCAAGCAAGTTTGTTTTGTAGAGTGATGCCTACCCCATGACCAATGTTTTGATTATTTTTATGTATTCACTATGATTGAAAATTTGAATATTTTCAGTATTTTTATTGCTGTATTATTCCATTTGTTTAAGTAGTAATTATAATTTGTCAATCATTAAGGTTGCAGAGTTCTAGCCATGTGTTATGTTTGGTATTGTTCACTATTTTATGTATATTATGTGTAATAATTTTCTAAATAGGATTGTGTTGATTGTTTATTGTATTTGAAAAGTCTGTAATAGTGTTGTTTAATAATTTGTTAAAGATTTTTGAATATGTATTGGATGTTTCACTTATTGGTTAGATGTAGAAAAGGGAATTGTATCTGATGAGGAGGGGTTCTGGATATTGATAAGCTCTGTAAGTGAAGTTGAGATGGCACTCATATTTCCTTCCAGTCTTGATAGTTGTTGATTAATGCAGATTTGGTCTTATCGAATATTTTATTTTAGGCTAGTTGCTTTTTTTTTTCTAGATGTATTTGAGATTATACTTATGTTATTAGCCATGATTGATTTATTATCCTGCTTGATTGGTGTCTCTCTATTTGCTTCGTAGAAGTAGTAGTAATAGCTATCATTTTCAAGATAATCTATTCTTTGATCTAGTTATACTAGCTCTTTCTTGATTTGTCTGATATCTATTCTAATTGCTTGAACTACTCTCAAGATGTCATGAAGTGAAATTTCATGTACTTCTTGTTTTGATAATCTTTTTATTTCTTTTTTGATAGTTTTGTACTAAGGGAGTTCGTTACTACTACTGCAAAGGTTTTTGATTAGTTGTTTTAATTATTTTGTGATGTTTGAAGAGATAGAGCATCACTGGATTTGAATCTGTTGTATAATCTGTCAAATTTCTTGGCATTATTTTGTTTTCTTTCTCGAGTGACTTATTGTTTTTCTTGGATTAGACAATCTTTGACTTGGTGTTCTGAGCTGGAACAAATGTGTCATGTTTTTGTGTCCATGCAGATCCAGTTGAGTTTAACATTGTCTAGTTGGGCTGGAAATCTGAGTGCTTCTGCCAATGTTTCTTCATCTTTGAAGCTGATAATTGCTAGACATTTTTTTTTATAAGAATTGAATCTCGAGATGTAACAAGTTTTTGCTTTGGTTGCCTCTATAATTTGTTTAAAATCATATTCTATAGTACCAGGTGATAAGTTGATTAGTTTGATGATAAATTTACTTCTCTCCTCCTTAATCTGATTGATGTTGAGAAATGAAAAGATTCTGTACATATCTTCTTTGAAGTCTATAGACCACTTGAGAATTACTTTGTCATAGTTTTCCTGTTTTTCATATTTCACATTAATAGATTGTCACAAGCCCCATGTTTTTATGCCTAATAATCTAATTGGTCCATATTTGATTAGTGCAACTTTGAGTTCTTCACATGTTACATTCAGGGGAATGTTCTATACTCTCATTGTCTTGCTCTTTGTGATAATATCATTGTGGATCAGCATTTCTTGTGTTTGGATAGTGATGTTATGATCTAATTTGATAGTGGATACAATTTTGATTTCTTTTTCATCTGTGAAAAGGATGATTATGTGCTTGCCTGTTGATATATTATTGATTCTGATTGATGTAACTGATTTGTATCTTGTGAATACTGTCTTGACTGCATATAATTGACTATTGACATCTTTTCCTAATACTTGTTCTAATGAAAAGACCTTCTTAAACATTTTTTTCCATATTGTGTCTGCTAATCAATAAGGGGAGAATATTGAAGTATTTGATTTTTGATGATTGTTTTCTTATTCTTGCTCTTGTCCTGGATGCCTTGTTGTACCTCTTCACTTTCTTCGAACTAGTCAATTTCTGATATTGTTGATGTGCTAAAAGCCTTTGATGAGGATGATACACTAATAAAATGATTACAGTGTTAACTTCTCTATAGCTGGGTTGGTTTTGTTGTTGTTTTAATGTTTGCGAGTTGACTATCTCAAAAATTGCTTCAATACTTTTGTGTTCAGTGGGTATCACTTCTAGCTTAATGCTTGTATATAATTGTCTTTGGATGGTTTTGCCACTTCTCAGTGTTGTACTGTTTTGTGTTTGCCCTTGATCTGATGTTGTTTGTTGTAAAAACATATTATATTTCTATTAAAAACTCTCTTTTTCATCCGCAAAATTTTTTTTGGTGAAAAATTTTCTAAAAAGAAAATTTTTAGAAGTTTGAATGCGAGTGAAAAAGTTTTTTTTTTAAAAAAAAAAATTAATAAATATATATTTATATAATTGTAAAAAACCAATATGTTTTAAAATAGATATTTTAATAAAAAAAGATATAATAGATTACATTATTAATAAAATAGAATTAAAAAACTATATGTCAAAAAAAAAAAAAAACTCTTTCCCACTCGTATCAAAATTCTTAAAAATTTCCTTTTAAGGTAATAACTCAATATTGAAGAAAAAACACAACGTTCACAAAGAGCTTCTATAATAAACATGTCAAGAAAGTCAACAAGAACTAGAGACCTGACAGTTAACTATATAGAGGAAAGAATCCGATAGGCAGTGACAAAATCCCCAAATCATTACTGAAAGCAAAACTTGGAAACAAGTTCAATACCCTCACAGATACAAAGAAGAACCAAGCACAAATGAAAATAAAAAAAGCAACAGGAAAAGCAACAGAAGTGACAAAAATTAGCAAAGTCAACACTAAGAACCAGGAGGATATGGAGCTTGAAAATAAAGAATATAACAACAGGGCCAACACAAAGAAAAACATTACGGAGGCCCCAGAATTAACTGAGAAAATAACTATAGAGACCAGACTGATCTCATCCATAACAATAACTTCAACAGTATCAGCAGTGGGAGAGGAAGAAGAGAACCTGAAGAACCATAGCAACATTATCAATAACAACTTTAGCTATAACAAGAACCCAAAACCAGCAATCACAGATATGGAAAATAGAAACTCTCAGGAGGAACAGGACACGCTTCATCCAGAAAAGGTGTTCATCGACCCAGAAAATGTGCCTGGCTTTTTAACAAAAGAAAAAATCAACCATGTTCATAACAAGTTGAGATACCTGGCAACACTAAAACACATATACATAGAATTCCCCATTGGTACATCAACAATTACAGATATCTTTAGCAATTACCATAAGGCTATAATGGTATGTGAAACAGAGATCACCAGCAATGAATAAACCAAATTTAGGCTTGTACCACAGATCAGTACCCAGGAAAGCAAAGCCTGATCCATCAGGATCTGGGATATCTCTAACCATTTCAAGAAATAGATGTCACCAACCTGTTCCAGGATAGGATGGTAATCAAAAACATAATCTTTCTACCAGTAGAACCAGTATAATCAGGTACAGTCCAGTTTAACACAATGACCACATAAAAAACAAGTCTAAAAATATGTACTCTATAAGGACACCTTCTGCATGTGAATATATCAAATGGTCAGGACCCACATGGCAAGAGAAAAAAGAAACCAGTACAGCACAACACTAGCAAACCTCTTACAGGAAACTATAGCAAAGGAGTTGCAAGAAATCATCAGATACACTAACGTGCAAGCTTGCTACTATTTCTTGAATCACTTAGCTCAAAATAAGAGATTTGTAATTCTTTACTTCAAGAATAACCCGGACTTGAACACAGCAAAGAATACTAGTCTCAATCTCAACAATGTGGAACTAGTTTGGGTAGAGAAAACCAAAAAACTCTGTTTCAGATGTGGTGCCCATGATAATAAACTTATTTCCTATCTAACCAACAGAGAAAGCCCATCTATAAGAAGTAGAACAAATAGATTGGGACAGCCCAGAATAAAAATAACAATGCAAAAGAAGTCCACTATAATCTAACAGAATAACAAACAAACTGCTAATCCCCATACTTCAGGATGAACAAACGCAAGTGTTACCAAGGGTGTACAGTTCCCTTGATAGAAATGGAAAAAGTAATAAAAGTACTCAAACAACTTCAAGTGAATATGAAGGCTGTCAAACATCAGGTCTACATTTTAGATAGAAGAGTAATAGAAATAGAAGTAGGCCCACATATCAAAGCCAAAGGATCAGTGATTACAGACTTCCTCCTTGCACAAATAACACCCTCAAAGAACTCAAACTTCAAAACCCCATCACCAAAAAGAATGGACATCAGACAACAGCAAGCAAACAGAGATCACCAGCAATGAACAAACCAAATTTAGGCTTGTACCACAGATCAGCACCCAGGAAAGCAAAGCCTGATCCATCAGGATCTGGGATATCCCTAACCATTTCAAGAAATAGATGTCACCAACCTGTTCCAGGATAGGATGGTAATCAAAAACATAATCCTTCTACCAGTAGAACCAGTATAATCAGGTACAGTCCAGTTTAACACAATGACCACATAAAAAACAAGTCTAAAAATATGTACTCTATAAGGACACCTTCTGCATGTGAATATATCAAATGGTCAGGACCCACATGGCAAGAGAAAAAAGAAACCAGTACAGCACAACACTAGCAAACCTCTTACAGGAAACTATAGCAAAGGAGTTGCAAGAAATCATCAGATACACTAACGTGCAAGCTTGCTACTATTTCTTGAATCACTTAGCTCAAAATAAGAGATTTGTAATTCTTTACTTCAAGAATAACCCGGACTTGAACACAGCAAAGAATACTAGTCTCAATCTCAACAATGTGGAACTAGTTTGGGTAGAGAAAACCAAAAAACTCTGTTTCAGATGTGGTGCCCATGATAATAAACTTATTTCCTATCTAACCAACAGAGAAAGCCCATCTATAAGAAGTAGAACAAATAGATTGGGACAGCCCAGAATAAAAATAACAATGCAAAAGAAGTCCACTATAATCTAACAGAATAACAAACAAACTGCTAATCCCCATACTTCAGGATGAACAAACGCAAGTGTTACCAAGGGTGTACAGTTCCCTTGATAGAAATGGAAAAAGTAATAAAAGTACTCAAACAACTTCAAGTGAATATGAAGGCTGTCAAACATCAGGTCTACATTTTAGATAGAAGAGTAATAGAAATAGAAGTAGGCCCACATATCAAAGCCAAAGGATCAGTGATTACAGACTTCCTCCTTGCACAAATAACACCCTCAAAGAACTCAAACTTCAAAACCCCATCACCAAAAAGAATAGACATCAGACAACAGCAAGCATTAATCAATGAAAGAATCAATCAGATGGAATCAACAATGGCAATAACTATAAAAGAAAGAATGGATTGTCTAGAATTATTGATAGAAAGCATAGATACAACAAATCTAGTCCTCTCCTTCCTTCAAAACAACTATGATTAACAGTTTCAAAGAATCAGTGGCTGAGGCCAAGCAAACAGAAAGAGACAATAGCAAAAAGATTATTTATGAACAATGGAGGATAGGTACTTTAAATGTAATAGGAATCAATACTGAGCTCGAGAGATTATTATTGTTAGAATATGGCAAGAAAAAGGAAATAGATATATTGGAAATAACAGAAACATGGTTAGCAGAGAATACACTCTGGCAAGATGAAGAAAGAGAATATCAAATATGGTTATCAAAACCAGTACAGCAAATATATGGAGCAAAAGTAAGTATCATCATGAGGAAAGTATGGACAAGATACATATACAATATAGAAGAACACATGAATCGTAGCCTACTGGTAGATATGACTTTCAAGGGAAAAATAAAATATAAAATTATAATAGTCTATAATTCAGCAGATGAGACCAAAAAAAAAAGGGTGAGTGAAACTATACCACTGGTTTAAATCCAATATTAGTGAAGCAAAAAGCAAAAATATGTTCATTATAGTTATGGGTAACTTGAACGAAACAACAGGCCATTAATTGGATCATACTCTGGAAAAGGATAGAGCAAACAAACCCAGCCACATAATCAATACATTGTTGGCATTCGATTTGATAGACACATACCAATAACTTTATCCAACTAAAAGAAGTTACACATATATGCAACCTAAATCAAACTATAGGAGTAGATTGTATTATATATGGGTATTGAACACACTTGCCCAATATATTCTCAGTGCAGACCATATAACAACAGAAACAATTACAAATAGTGACCACAAGATGGCGACATCCACCCTAGATACACCATACAGTGACTGGTTAAAATTAGTGAATATGAAAAATATCAAACAGAACAAGATCTATTTCTTTAATTTCAACCCAAAGCAGTAGGCAAAGTTTAGACAGAAAATAGAAAACTTGGCAAGCAAGATCATAAAAGACAATTTAACAACAGTAGAGAAAATCTGGAAACAGCTCAAGGAAGCAATACTAGTAACAGTAAAAGTTATACTTAAAAAAAGAAGATCAAGAAAGAACATCAGAACCATCTATAGATCCAGATATAAGAAGTTGATGCAGAGACTACTCCAAATCAGTAAAATACATAGAAAATGTTAGGCATGGCTCACGACCCTGGAGTCACATTCACAAACAGAAGAAACAAAATAAGGAATATAATTAAGGAAGTTAATTTACCACTTCCAGTTCTCAAGGAACCACTGATTAGTATGAAAGATACAATATATAATAAAAAAGAAATGTACAGGTGATTATTAGAAACCAAAGAAATCAAGGATATAAAAAGCAAAATGGCAAAGGTACAGATAGCAAAGATCAAATCAAGAACAATTCAGAGACACATAGAGCACAGGTATAAGTATTTAGAAGAGAACCCCAAGAAAATGATAAATAGTATTTTATATAGACAGGCTAGATTCATAGGCACCAGGAGATTAGTAGAACATATAGAGAAGAATGAGATTGAAATTATAACTGAGCCAATAAAGATCCAAAACAAAATCAGGAACCACTTTCAGCAATGGACAAGATTAAGACAAGTCCTGAATATAGAAGAATTCCCACATTGGAAGGAACAATATAACTCAAAACAAGACATCCAAATAGATTGATATACAGAAATAATAAATCCCATCAAAACAATAGAAATTAAAAATGTTATTTACAAGAAAAAGACAACAAGTGCACCAGGACCTTCCAGAATACTATATAAGATATTTAAAAATTTGGAAGAGAAAGGACTACAGGTCCTGGAATCCCTCTTCAATCAGATCCTAACAACAGAAAAGACTCCAAGTGACTGGAGGAAGAGAAACATATACCTTATTTCAAAACCCAAAGACTGATTAGGAGACATAAATATTACACATCCTATCACCCTGTTAGAAACAGCCAGAAAAAGTTTCATAGGAATCCTTACAACAAGAATAGTATAGGTATGCACAAAATGGAAAATACTATGTAGAAACAACTGGGCTGGATTGTCAGGAAGAAGTACACAGGAACCAATTCATATTCTGAATAATGTCATGGAGTAGGCCAGAGAATATAAAAAGGA
This sequence comes from Acaulospora colombiana, assembly GCA_910592055.1. NCBI lineage: Eukaryota > Fungi > Glomeromycota > Glomeromycetes > Diversisporales > Acaulosporaceae > Acaulospora > Acaulospora colombiana. The sequence continues at coordinate 13,491 of CAJVPT010000720.1, read as the reverse complement.
GGCATGGATATTAAGCCAAGATATCAGCAAAGCATATGACTTCATCAATAAATAGATAATGATTCGAGCCCTTAGAAGAATACACCTCTCAGAACAAATAATCAAAATTATGAATAACATACTAGAGAGAAGAAGTAACAGGATTATAATAGCACATGGCCTCACAGAAGAATACCCTATTTACAACAGAATCAACCAAAGAGATATTATATCACCAATGTTATGAAGAATCTTCTATGATTCACTATTACAGGAAATTAAGAACAAGCACAAAGGATACAGAATAGAAACAGAAGTCATTCTAGATCTAACAGCATCAAGCACAAGAAAGATAAGTATCAAGATAAAAAAAAATAGCTAAGATTACAGCAACGGCATATATGGATGACTTCATATAGTTTGCAAACTTCCAAATAGAAATGCAATGTATTATAGATAAAGCATCAGAGTTCCTTAGAATATATGATATCCAAGTTAATAGCAACAAGTTATCACTAATCTGTATTAACACTAGTAAAGAAAGTAGAACAAATAGTATCAAGTTAAATGAAGATCAAATATCTCCTCTACAACATAATAAGGCAACAAGAATCCTATGAATATAGATATCAGAAGATAGGAAAAAGATCCATCAAAAGAATATCATCAAAAGAGAAAATGGACACCATGACCAGAATCCAAGCATGGAAAAGAATTACAGACAAGCAACCACACTATATCATAAACATGCTCTATACTCAATAATAGAATATCTACCAAATGACCCAGTTCTGTCTGAAGAAGAATGTGATAAAATAAGCAGCAAGATAAATAAGGTATTCAAATACAAAGCTAGTCTTTTATCAACAATACCAAACTGCATAATTCACATAGATCTTGGATATAATCTCTTTAACTTGCGAGATAGACAAATTCTTATGCATGACAAAAATCTTTTGCACAGGATGAACAGCTACAACCTGAGTGGTATAACTATACAAATCAGATTCCAACAACTCCAGAATGAATACTGGGCCAGCACATTGATTCTAAAGAACAAACTTCCCTTCTGAACAAAAAGGAGAAAGAACCTAACAAATGAAATATTAAGTATATTGAAGGTGCAAGAAATCATTTTTTTCTCAACAGAACATACTTGGGTAGGGAAATATATCACGAATGAGGAAAGACCAATCAAGGAAATAGTATAGAAAAGCTAGTACACAAATATAGGAAGCACCTCAAATGTAGAAGAATCCTCTTCCTGGATCAACTGCTCAATGACAACAAAACAAGATTCCTCACATGGCAGCAGGTGTGGTCAAAACTAGGCAAACAAGATAGAACCCCTCAATAGTACAGGGATTTAAAAGAAATATGGACCAACACAAGCAACTTACAGGTAGAAGACAAGGAGGAAGTAGATCCAGCTAGGAGACACAACAGTAATCACAATTCAGAGATAAATAGGTTTCATTCAAACACATCAGTGCTTTCTTCACAACAACAGTTAACAATCAAGTGGTTAGCAACAATGAAAAATGGGACAACTTTAATTATAAAGAAAAAGTAACACTTAACAACCAAGTTATAATAGCAAATCACTTGATTAGCAACAATCAGATATCTTCAGTCTTCAAATTTAAAGGGTGCCCGTTCAATGATCCAGAGCTCAGAAACAAGTACCATGATTAATAGCAATACATATGCACCAACTGTTAGCACAGTCAATAAACATCAAAGTAAAGAAGAGTATATAGGATATCACTTCGGATAATAAGGAGCAATCAGTAAACAACTCTCGACAAACAGACTACAGTCCTCTCCACAAGAAATAGAACTTGTCTTGAGAGAGATAGATACAGGTAACATATCAACATCTCCATCAACAATATACCTGAACTTGATCTCAATAACTAAGGATCTAATATAAAGAAAAATCAAGGTCCCAGAAAGAACAATTTATAGACTACAACAAATTGTACAGGAGGTAGCAAGGTATAATAATCTTAGTATATATACAGATGGTTCCTTCATAAGATGACATACAAATAGCAGAATGGGGATAGACTGGGTCATTTAAACTGAAAAAGCTATAGAGCTTAGTACCTTCCAAGTGGAAATCCAAGATACCCCATCTTACACATGAGCTGAACTGATAGTGATCTTTATAGCAATTTGCACAATAAGTGTGAATAAAAAGATAAATATAATAACAGATAGCCAAAGCTTGATCAATGCAATCAAGAAAAGGAAAAACTGTTATATAAATGAGACAGGAAAAAATAAGAGCCCAAATAGAATCCTGATAAGCATAATACATGAGATAATAATAATGCAGAATATAACAGCTAAATGAATCAAAGTAAAGAGCCATTCAGGTAACAAAGGAAATAAGCGAGCAGACAAACTAGCAGTAACTACACTAGTTAACAAATATAAAGATATAATAAAGACACAATAAGAAAACATCACCAGTAGCAAAATACTGCTAAGATGAAACTAGTCTTTTATAGATCTTCCATTCAAGACATTTGGGAGAACTCTGCTCAAAACCAAGTGAACAAGCAAATGAAGATCCTTGAGATAGAACCAGGACTGGCTCACAGTTAAAATGATCAAAAAAATTGATTGGAACATGACATGACAAACAATGATACTATCAAAAGTAACATTTTCTCAAATAGACCTAGAGGACCATAGAAATAGGACTTTTAGATAGAATATGTAACTGAATGAGCACCCAACCATGGCAAATATGAATACAAGAAAGTCAAGTCTGTACAATAGTCCAGTATGCATAATCTATCAAAAGCAGAAGAAAAAAGACCTCCACCCATTTATATGTGAATCAAATGAAACAAGACAAAGAATGATTTATGAAATTCCTTACAGAGGAATGTGCAGCTAGAGCAGATAGCCAAAAGCAAACAAAAAATATAAAAGACAGATAGAAATGACATTCAAAGTAATAACCACAATAGGAAAAGCATATAGAGCTGATAAAGTGAGATGGATCAACATCATTTGAGGAGCTATCACACACAAGATAAGAAAGACAGCAGAGGAAATTACAGGTAATGAGAAGGCTGCCAAGACAGCAATAAAAGTAGTTGTAATACAGTTCGGGCAAGAGAAACGAAAGGTATAAAAGTTAAGGTGCGAGTTAGTAATAGAGTAGGAAAAATCATAAGGAATCACCAGGAGAGTAAAGAGGAAAAAGATAAAAAATCACAAGGTAAAAGGGCAGAAAGACACTATACAAGAGAGCAGAAACCATCTATATGACCAGATATATCTTTATATAGACCTAATCAATCACAGTATGAAAAATATACTTCAAAATGGATACACACCAAACTCAATTTTTTCTATAAATTTCAGTGTTAGTGGAGTCATGACATGTTAACATTCACTTTTCAGTGAACTGTAGCAAGTCGCAGGGTTTGTTCAGATATTGAGTTATTAGTTTTTTCTCTATCGAAATGTATTTTCTCACAATTCAATTCGTGTATATAGAAAAAGCAACTTATTAAATATAACCTACATCGCATGACTTCGTTAACTTTTTCAAAAAAATTAAAATAATATAAAATAAATAGTTTTTTAATTCTTTTTTTTTTTTAAAGTATTTTAGAATTATTATTTATTTTGCAACTATATTATTAATTAAAAAAAAAGACTTAATAAGTGATAATAAAATAAATTATTTAATACAATTGTACAAATTAGTACACAATAATACTAGAATATTTCAATATATATTTCAATTCTAGAATTGAAAAGATTAACAAAAATTAGAAAATACAAAACAACATAACAATTTTTTTAATTTCCTTAGCAAAATAGATTTATAAACTTATATAGATATTGTAATTCAAACAAAAAATAATATATTTAGTAATTGGATATAACTAGTAGTAGAATATATAAAATTAAATATAACTTTAAATAATCTATTAACAATTATTGAAAAAATATTCTAGATATAGATCAACAAGCACAATTATACATAATAGAGTTCAAGCAAATAAAACAATTCAAGAATAGATTTTATTATCCATATAACAATATTAGGTACAATTTAAACAGCACAAATACATAACAATAAAAAAAAGATGAATAAATTTGACAATACCTAAAAATCCAAAATTGTGAATAAAAATACAACAATTGATCAAAACTGGTTTGATTTAAAGAAATTAACTTTTGTGAACTAAATAAATATATTCCTAATTTTTATTTTTTTATTTATAGTAAAATTTGTATTAAATTTAACAAATGTCTTAAATTTAAAGTGATATTTTGTTTTTATCAAAATTCATAAATACAATATAATGGTTTCATTAAAACATAATAGAAATTTTATTATAGATATAATTCATTGTAATTAAGATATTTACTTAATATATAAAGTCAATTTACATAATTAGATAAAGTTATTTGTAAGAAACTATTGTTATTAATAATTATAATTTTAAACCGATTGTTTATTTATAAAACTTATATTTTATCAGAAAGATTTTTATATGTTAAATAAAATTTATAAAAATCAATAAAAAGTAAACCAAAATACAATTAATTAATGGCATATTGTTTATTAAAACACCAAATTTAAAAATAGGATACAAATTATAATAAAGACAAAATTAAAAAAATTTTCATATAAATATATAGCTTGAATGTCAATCAATCAAAACACGCGAAACTTTCAGGCCATGTAGATTTTATTTTGAATATTATGTTTACTTGGATATAAAAGTGATATAAAAAAGGTTTCGGATTTTTCGAAAACCCGGACCCGGAAAATTTTTGATGATCAACTAAAATGGGCTATTTGTACACAGTTTCTTTTGACCGCAAACAAGGTTTAATATGTGAGTTATGCATTCTACTAGAAGTAATACGTAATTCGCTATTTTACAAATTCGATATCTGACAAATAAATTTCTAAATGATTAAGAAAATATGGTATATGAGGGCAATTTAATTCTGGGTACCGCACCTGATATAGCCCATTTATTCAATAATGCGGTGAAAACTAATATAAAAAAAATACAATGGTATTATTATAAAGAAGAATGTTAAAAAAAGGCAAAAATATTGATTTAGAAAATGATACAGTGTTGGCGATCAAATTGCAAGATCACATATTTATGATGAGGCAATGCAATATACACTTAGTATTAGGAGAGAGTACTTACGAAAATGGCTCAAAAGTCTAAAAAAAATTATGCATTATTTGAAAGAATGAATTCAAATATAATAAAATTTATACCAACGAACTTTAAAAACGAGAGTGGCAACTAGTATAAAATATAGTAAATAAAGTAGGCGAAGAAGTGCAAGTAAGTTGACAAAGATGAATACGTATTATTATTACAGTTTCAATATCGATGAAACTTATAAAAACAAGATCAATTAATAAGCGCATATTAGCCTTGCGAGCTTCATCAATTATTTCAGTAGACAATAATCACTGACTAGGCCTTTTCATTTCTTGACTGCTATGACTTCCCTATATCTACTATACAAATTAGGACATAATAACAATCACGTTATTCAATGCGTAAGCAGGTATATGATAAAGAAGATGATAGGATTTTTTTTTTTTTTTAGCAATAAGTAGGCTTCACGTTTCTTCGAAATACAGTAGAGGCAGGTTCTAGAAAGGATAGAAATATGTATTTGAGCTTTTATGAAAATACCTTAAAATTCTAAATTATAGAATTTAAGTTCCAAGAGTTTATTCAGCATCCTACAGAATTAAATAATTTATCACGGCAAGCTGTGAACACATTTATTATCAAAAATGCCTTGAAGAACATAAACCAAACGTGGGAGCGTGATGCTCGAATATGGAGTGTAGCACAAATATATTGACCTTCCCTCACACATACCCTAAATGAAACAGGAACACAAGATCAAATAGAAATTATTCCGCTAGTGTCAACGCAAGTTGCAAAGAAGGGAACAACATAATCTCTGACTTCAAATGACGCACAATTATTTCTAGCCTCACTGAAAAAGTGTACCAACTAATTCTTTTCTGCAGAAAAGGGTACAACTAATACAACAATTGTGTTGAGAAAACAGAAGGGAAAAAGGCAACCGAAAGATATAATCGAGTATATTTAATAAGCTGTTTATGAGTTGTTTTGCATCTTTTAAAAGTTCTGAAGAAAGGTTATCAATTGAGGAAAGCTCAAGACTAAATATAATTATCAAAGCTCAGCATTAAATCAATATTATAAATGCATGAAAAATAAATTATATATTGTATTGTACTTTAAATATATGCGTATAATTTTTTCTCATAGGGTTATAGTTTCTTGAAATTTTCGATTACATTTGGCGCCATACTAATAAAAAAATTACCAATCCCTCGACCTTTCTTTATCATTTCACTTAAATCGATATCTTCATCTTAAGTTACTAATTTTTACCCTCACGTTTACTTTCGGATTGAGGTGCATCGTAAAATTCTGTTAGTTAAAATTATTGTTTAAATTCCACCCAATAATAGTAAGCTTAGATTATACTACGTACGTATACGTAAACCATAATCAACTCGTGAACTAAGGTTTGAAGTTCAGGGAACGGTTTTGTTTACCTGCTAATTTCTTTACTTTCTTTCATGAACGCAGGACTCCGTGACTTTGCAAATTGCAGGCGGTTGTCTTTTCCCCGCTGTTTGTGGGACTGCCCTCAGCAGTCTTACACGTTCATGTCGATACTGGGCTAAATAGTTTCTACCATACTCAACTCCATGTATATACAGTACAAATCGTAGGTAGTTCGTCTTTTGACTCGCTTTCCGCGATTCCTTCCCCAGCATATTTGTGCGCCTTTTGAGAGTTTTTTTCACTCCTTCATCTGCTCAAAAATCATGAAGGCTATACCGTAGACCAAGATAATTATGCTAAAAACATTAAAATAAAAGCTTACATTGCTTGTCCGAATCAAGTCGTTACATTTGTCCAATATCTGCTGTTACATATAATTTTTTTCTGCTATGAGGGATATTAACATTTTGTACATACATTGTTTTTTCGCTACTAGCGTGGTTTCTCATATGTTTATTGAACCATAGGGTTGGAATTGAAAAGGATTCACATGGGTTGTTTTTGGTTTGTTTATTTCTTTTATCTTCTACGAGATCTAAATAATCGATTCGGACTTTCACAACTGAAAAGGTCAACCCGAAATACCAGAAAAAGGATTCCTCGATAAAGGCGAGGAATAATCGATAAGTAATTACTGAAGGCACTCTCATAGCGACTATTTAATCCCCCTATTACGTATAGTGTATAGTGTATTATATTAATGTTAATTTTCAACCGATTTGACGCGTGCCCGACATTGATTGAATTAAGAATATCCAATATCGGGGCTTGAATAGTACAGCGAAGCGATATTGTTGTGTAGATAGTCTTGATTTATTTCTTCGTGATTATATAATAGAAATTGATCACAAATTGTAGATTATTATTGGTTAAATAAAGGGATTGTTATGTAAATACAGCAGAGCTGGAACGGCAAATGATCATGTACGTATTGATCACGGCAAATCAAAATAAAGAAGTGATCGATCACGGGATTCACAGTGAATGGGTCGGAGACTCAAAACTTTGCTTCCTCTGAGTCATGGACAAGAAATTGATATGAGTGAGGCATAGGCATAGAAAGCTGCAAGTATTGAGGGTAATATTGCAAAAAAGAATTTAAAAACACTACATTCAAATATTAATACTTAATTTTTAATTATCTGTCGGTTATGGATTTTCATCAGCGGGATCGATAAAAGCAATATTCTTGAATTTAACGTCGTTGATAAACCTATAAAATGTAACATACGAGTTTTCATCCAATAATTAATGTCATCCCATTACCGTGGTTAAAATTTCAAATCTTTCTTTCAGAAATATCAAACAGTCTGATAGTCTTTGGCTACTCATAAAATCAATTCACACATAATGACAACCTATTTGTGAGAAGTTAGTACTCAAAATTAAGGTCATAATAATTTCATTTAATTTTTTCCGAAAAAAAATGTCACCGAACGTATTGATAATAAAAGTCAAAAAGTCAGTCACCGGTGGAGCTGACTATCTCATGTATAATTTTCACAGAAAACCATTATCATGCATATTTACTCTAATTTCCATTATTTGATGAATTATAGGGACGCCATGTCGCAAAACGTCTCCACGTGGCGATTACATTCATTGCACGAAAAATTGCTGGAGATTTAAGGGATCTAAATATATGTCGTGATACGTTAAGAAATATACGATATATGTTTCACTCTGCAGAAAACTAAGCAGAATGGCTTCATTGGTAATCAGATGATAATAAACGTAACGCATGATTGAAAGTGTAGAGATGTTCTTTTATGCTTCCTTTGATCGTGCCTCTGCAGTTAATAATAAGAACGAATCAGACTTAAATGAAAAGATTCAGAAGAATGTGGGCTTATCTAAGAGACCTTTATTATTAAAGGTAATTAACCAGCAAAATTTTATTGACCGAATCAGCGAAAAATTCCCAATGCAGATCAGGATCGGAAGGCCTTGTATTTGGAGAGGGTAACGATGGAATTAATTGAAGAGATAATATTCCCACTTGTTAATTCGCGAAACTATCCACCTATTGAGAAATATAATAGTGAAATAGAAACAAGGATTATGAAAACCAGTAACATAATTTTACTGCATATCGAGGATGGTGATTGACTATTTCATCCATTGAATTTTGCATCAGAGGAAATTTTCACATTAAAGGAATTGGCAAGTATTGCGTTTGAGTTCGGTGCGACCATATAAAGCAGAATGTGAATGAGAAGATCTCGCTAATAAACAACGTCAAACCTCGGACAATAAGATCATTAGAACAGTTCTTGGATGATCTCCCGGAATTCGAAATAACTTAGGCAAGGATGCAAAATGCCAATGGCATGTGAATTCTTTTATACTGTATAAAATTTCCAGATCTCGAAAATAACATCTTCGAAAAATGATATACAGCGGCTTCCAAAAAGAACGCACCACTAGCATTATCGACTTTTAATTATTTATATCACAGGCAAATCAAGTCCGTTCAAAGTAAAATTAAGCATGTATATAATGCATTAAGTGATTTAATCAATACTTAAATTTTAGTATTAATTAATATAACCGTTTTTATTTTATATTAAAATTAATTGAAAATTGCTAGTGTATTCTTTTTGTCATTTTTTTTTAAAAAAAAACTTTTATTTTTTATTTCAATAAAATACATTTAAAAAAAGTTTAATACATATAAATTAGACTACCATCTTATATATCCTTCTTTTGCTTTTATAACATCCTTGATTCTTTGTGGCATTGTCTTAATTAACTCTACACATGTATTTTTAGATATATCATTTCAAATTTGTAATAAATACTTCCAAAGAGTTTCTTTGTTCCTTATTTCAACCTCCTGATCTTTAATTCTTCATTATACATCATTCCATATGTGTTCTATTGGATTTATTGTAAGTCTGGAAATTGTGATGGTCCAGAAAGAACCTTAATTTTTTTACTTTTTAACCATTTTTGAATAATTTTTGCACTATGCTTAGGATCATTATCATATTGAAAAATAATGTCCTTTAAGTCTAAATCACAGTAATTTAATGAATACATCAATTCATCTTGTAGAATTTTCTGATAAAGTTGACTATTTAAGTTTCCTTTAATTCCTGCAAAATATCCAGTATTAAAAAAAGTTATACATCCCCATACATTAATGCTACCTTCTTTAAATTTGACTGTAGGTATTACATATTGATCTTTTATTACTTCTCTAGATCTTTTCCAACAATATTTATATCCTTCAGGTCCAAAAATTTGAAACTTAGATTCATCAGATCAAATAACTTTACTTCAGTCCTCAATGGTCTAATTATTATATTTGTTTACAAAATTTAAGTGAATTTTTCTGTGAATCTTGCTTAATAGAGGTTTCTTGTGTCTTGAATATGCACATATGCCATTTCTTTTAAGTACTCTATGGATTGTATTCGTACTAATATCTATTTTTTTATAGACTTTTAATGATTTTTGTATGTCTACAACTGTTTTACACTCATTTTTTATTATTTTTCGAATAATATTATGTTCATCATGTGGAGCAAGCTTGCGAGTATGATCAGGAATAAATTTATTTTTTAGTTCATTTGTTTTTGTATATTTTTTTTAAGTCTTAAAATTGTAGAATGGTGAACTTTATTGACAAGTTTAATGGCAACTTGGCATAGACTATACCCTCCTCAAGTAGAGTAATAGCCTTTGCCCTTTGTTCAATAGTTAATTGTTTTTGAGACATTTGTTGATATAGAAATTTTTAAAAAAAACGTGCTTTTTTATTTTGCCTACAAAATGTCAAAAATAATGTACTGGTGATCATCAATTAATCACGATATCAAAAAAAAGTTTTTTTATTAATCAGTGATAAAATTTAACCATTAAATAGATCATTTAACGCATAATATATATGCTAAATTTTATCCTGATCAGATCTGATTTACTTGTATAATGTCAATTTAAAGATTGACAATGCTGATAATGCATTCTTTATGGAAGCCACTTATTTTTTCTTTTTTCTCTATTTTAAAATTTAAAATTTAATTTTTGTACTAGTTGGATTCTAGATTAGTCATCTTTTGTTTAAAAGAGATAATCTAGTTATAAAGTTATATATTTCATTAGAAGTTCTTCTATTGTAAACTTTATTGTATAGATAGCTTGAATATATAGTTATAGAAGTTTTTCTAAAGTTTAATAAAGTTTTAACTATATCAGTGATTATTATTTTTTTTTTTTAAAACCCTCTGTCAGGCTAGGTATATATGCTTTATTAAACATATGTATATTTTACATTAAAAATGTATTACTAAAGTTAAGTCTCTACCTAACTTATTTATCTCTATTTTAAGAATTATTAAAACTCTAAGTGCAACTTCAGGAGTGATTTATCACTCCGTTAGCAGTTCAGGTAAAGATCTTTCCAACTGTTAACTTCATTACCTGCAGGTCACTAAACTATATCAGTAATTATTATTATTTTTTTTTTTAACCTGCAATCAAGTCAGCATGGCATGTCTTTATTATATATATGCTAAATATTTATAAATTGTTGCGACTTTCACATACTTACTTGCTCGTCATCGAAAAATATTTCTTTAAATACAACCTAGGGAATAATATTTCACTCCTTTACTAATTTGGATAATTCCTTTAATTAATAAAATCATTACCTATAGGTCATTACTGTAGATCATTCTAAGTTCTGTCTGCAGTTAAAACCAAACCACTTCATTCTATGACAAACCCAATCTTTAATAATTGCTGTATACTTCTTTTCTTCTATTTCTTTGATGTTCTCTAGGTTTGAGTCCTCTGAAGATAATGGTAGTTCTTTTTGGTTCTGTTCAGTCTGTTCATTAGATCTGGACTTGGGCCTCTTGTTTCTTTGTCCTCTTCTGTAATATTATGCTTCTTTTCCCATTCAGAAAATCAACAAACTCTTTCTCCTTGTGAGAAAGAATATCTCACTGAACAGATGAGATATAAAAAAATTATTACTTTTTATTAAATAATGATCATACTTATAATCGTTTTTTTTCTTATCAGTTTCTTTATCATGGGATTATATATCAATAAACTTGACGCATTAAATCGAATATTACTTCAAGAACAAGTTGAAGTAAAAATTTGAATTGAGATGTTCAATGAACATATCGATATGTTTATTGATATCTTAAAGAAATACAAATTTTAAATCTGACGTTAAGTACAATCCAGTCCAGGTCGTCAGTGTCCTGGTATTATCAAGAATATTTCTAATACACAAAAACAAAATAAAACTTGATTCGTTTCAAATTTAATGAAAATATTTGTTGATTATTATTGTTCATTTGAAATCCGACGTTAAACACAATCCAATCCAGGTTGTCGGTGTCCTGGCATTATTGCTTGAAAAAACTTACACAAGACACTGAAATACCTGAACATATATTCTATTTATATTTTATTTTAATATCCAATAAATTAAATTCACGCAAGCATATTTTCAAATTGTTTCAATATTTGAAATGGGGTCTTATTAATTTATAAAATATTTTTTTGTGCCAAATAATTGAGAGGTGAAAGACGATTGTTTAAAAGAATAGTTTTATTTAATTAGTTACAAATGTAAATATAAAATTGGGACGTATACATGAATTTATATTTATCACATGAATAAAAGTTTAGCAAACTCAAATTTGATCAATTAATATAATATTGTGATATAATTATCACATGAATAAAGTTTGGCAAACTCAAATTTGATCAATTAATATAATATCGTGATATAATTGTCACATGATTAAAAGTTTGGCAAACTTGAATTTGATCGATAAGTATAATATTTTGATATTAAAACTATGATTATATATACATGTTTAAATTTAATAATAAATTGATTAGATATCATAATAACCAGAACATGAATATGGACTAACTATAATATCTTTTCAATTATTATGCTGTACTAATTTATAATATTTTGACTCTTGCATCTTCCATTCTATATTATTTCTTGAGTCATGCATACTAATTATCAAGATCGGAATGGTGTTAAAATTAGCACCACGTCGCATTACCTCTTGAAAACAATATAGACGACAATTGTCAAGAGAATATAATCTATTATTAACAAAACAAGCCCTGATCTTTTCGATATCATCAGGGCTTATAGTACCATTAACTAATTCATCAATAGTATCTTCTACTGATGTACCATTTCGAAAATACATATTAATGCTTCGTTGAGAAAATAGTAATTCGAAAGAATTAATACGTGTTTTGAATGGTAAATCAATAAAAGATTCTATTGATAAATTATAAATATATAATATAGATACTATTATAATAAATAATAATAAAATATATATCGTATTTAGTAAAGTAAATAAAATTAAAAATAATATAATAAAATATCTTGATATATTATTTTCTTTAATGTCTTGATTTTTTGTATTATCTTCTTGTTGAATATCTTCATTTTCTTGATAAATATCTTCATTTTCTTGAAGATCATTATCTTCATTCCATGGGATATCATCATTCTCTAATGACTCCCATGGATTATCGTAATCTTTTTCATTATTGAATAATATTTTGGATTTGATTTCATCATCATTATCTCGTAATGATTTTTTGATTTTAATAAAAGGAATTTTTCGAGATAGTTTAAAGAATAATGATTTAATAAAAAACATGTTTGATTGGATATTTAACTTGAGAAAGTTGATCCGTCAGATCAAATTCCTCGACATATTTATAACATATTGACATAAGTAATCTTAAAATCTTATTGGTTCATCTTTAAGGAGGTAAGATAGAATACGTAAATTCTTATCATAATCACAAGTTCAAGTGTAAATAAAAATAAATACACAAGTTTTCATCAAAATTATGAAGATAAATCTTCTTAACAGCATAC